>SCDZ01000136.1:0-236226 GCA_004143845.1 Drosophila lacertosa
TATATATATATATATATATATATATATATGCGTATATATATATATATTATTAGGACAGACGCTGCTACTCGCTGTAAATACTACACACACAATTTCTGGGGCGTCGTATAATTTCACTTTTAACATTTCACACACACAACACACACACACACGCATATATAATTTTCTCGCGTTTTTCTCTCAGCTTAAGAAATAGGCAGAAAATGCATTTGTTGTATTTGAAATCGAAAGAAATTCTTTTCATTTTTTGGCCATTATCTTGTTGCTGTACAAAATGGAAAAGAGAACGTAACGAAGAAAAAGTTGGGAAATTTCTAACTGTGTGTGAATGTGTGTGTGTGTGTGTGTGTTAAAGATGCCGAAAATTGTGCAGAAGGAAAAAGCAACATTTTCCAAACGAATTTTACTCGTTGTTCCTGTTTTTTGTGAGTCTGTATAACTCTCTTCCTCTCTCTCTCTGTCTCTCTGTTCCTCTCTCTGGTTGTGTGTAACTTCATAGTACGCTAAGTATGCTATACAAAATGGCTGCCGCAGTTGTACAACCGAACATGAGAACAACAACAAAACAGAAACGTAAATACACACACACAAAACTTTGCACACACACACACACGCACACACACACACACAGAGTTGTAGTAAAAGAAAAGCGAAATGTGCGAAAGCAGCGAGTTGAGGCTGCTTTTTGGGTAACTCTGCGTATACGCAATGTCGCCAACACAGCGAGTGCGAAACGGAAACGCAATTGAAGCTGAAAGTTGTGCGAGGCTAAGTTTCTATTTTCCTCTTCTTCTTCTTTTATTAGAGCTAGTTCTAGCCAAAGCTAAGGCAGCTAGCCAGCTGGGGGGGGGCGGGTAGGCGTGGCAGGCGAATGCGAGTTCAAAAGACGCAGAAGTGCAGAGAACCAAGAACTGAGTCCTGCAGCAGCGCCCGCTGTGAAGTGGCACAGGATATCATCAAGCGGGCCACAGGAACTGCAGCAATATGTCAATTTTGTTTTTTTTATAGTGTGTGGGTGGCAAAACTTTATTTTGCTGTTCTTGTTGTTGTTGTTGTTGTTGTCAGCGAGTGCAGCGTCAGTTTATCTGAAGCAGCAGCCACTTGGCGCTGATTTTGAGGGAAAACTCTTGAGCGCATATTGCACGGCTTTTCCGACTTAATTAAAGTGTGGGCTGCGGGAAATGTGTGCATGTGATTTATGCGTGTGTGTGTGTGTGTGTGTGTGTGTGTGTGGGTGTGGGCGAACATAAGCTTAAGCAGGTAGCAGAGGCAGTAATTATATTTGCTGTGGTTTTTAGTTTGAATTTACTGCAATTCGCAAATTGATTCGGGTGAACTAAGAAATAAGTTGAGAAACAAGTATTTGAAGAACTTGATATTCTTAAGTTTATGAAACTTTTTTTTAACGGGTATTTGCCTGAGCTCTTTTCTGTATGCTACCAATTAAATTTGAATGATCGAACTTAACTGAAGTTGATTCAGGTGAAAAGACTTAAAAACCTTTCGATATACTAAGAAGTATTTAATGTGATTTTTTTTTCTGCTGGTTTTCTCAATTTTAATTCCTTTTTATTAAAACTGAGTGAATTTAATTTTAACTGATATTTATTTTTATTTGCTCCATTTTATTTCTTTTTTATTTATTCAATGATTATTTGCAATTAAGTATAAGGCTGAGTGGATTTTAATTTAACTGTTATTTATTTATATTTGCTCAATTATATTACTTATTTATTTGCTCAATAAATTCTATGAATAATTGCAAAATTAAGTATAAAGCTGAGTGAAATAAAATTTTAATGTTATTTATTTTTATTTTCTCAATTTAATTCCTATAATTATTCCCTATTATTCCCTTTTAATTTTTGTTTAAAACATATTTTGGGTGCATATGAAAGTTTAAAGCAGCAATTTAAGTGAAATTTTCTAGGAATTTTCCACAAAATGCGATTACAAAATGCTAATCAGCTTAAATAAAATTTACCAAGCTGCAAATGAAAGTTTTACTGCAAATTAAGGCTGTCAAATAGAAGATGGGAGCAGTTTTCTGTTAGTTCGAATTTCTTGGAATTTGTTATCTATTTCTTGGTAACTGGTCTTAGTCGAATGGCCAGACAGTCCTGAAAGGATTTGGCGCTTAAGAAAATGCTGCTCTTCCAAGAATCTCGACGATGACCTCATGAAATAAGCAAATCCAATGGTTAAGCAGCGGAAAGCTGTTACCCTACAGACAAAACAAGAGGTATATGGCCTCACACACACACACACACGCACACACAGCCATACAAATATATAAATGTCTTTCATTTAGTGGGAAATCCAATTTCATTGGCGCGTGTTGCAAAATGATAATGAAAATTCCTCATAATTGCAAGTTACCAATTAAACTATCCAATAAGGCCGAAATGCCAACAATTATAATGGACAAGGCCATTAACAATATATATATATGTACATCGAGTAACGGCATGCAGTTATTAGCTGCTTCCGGCAAATTGCGACGTCCGCTTTTAACGGGAATCCTTTGCACAAATTGACAGGCGACACAATTGGACAATTGATGGAAATTCTGCGAAATGAAAATTGCCAGGGAAACGAAAAGCGCGTTGGCCAACAGCTTAATTGGCATTACACACAATAAAAATAGCAAAAATTATTTAAGCCCATTAATTAATGATTTCTAGCTAAAAAGTAATTTAACAGGACAAAAAAAAAATGTAGTTAGCTTAGAAAATGTTGTGCGTGTGTGTTTGAGCATATTTTGCAGATACACACACAACACACAGAGCGACGAGTTGAAGCTGCGTCAATGCCGCAAATGTTGCGCTACTGTTGGTGGTGCTGATGCTGATGCTGATGCTGGTGGAGTACCAGTAGGAGGTGGAGGAGGAGGTGGTGGTGGTGGTGTCGTCTCCTGGAGGGTTCCAAGGCTCTGGACCATCACCAGCCCCAATGCGAATAACGCAGCGCACAGCTATGTCGGCGTCGGCTGCTGTGCGCAGGATACACACACACACATACACACACACACATAGGCACACACGCACACTCGCACACTTCAAGAGGAACGTTCGCTACTAATGGCGCAGACAAATTGTTTTGCGTATCTCACAGATACATAGATACAGAGGCGCACAAAAGATACTACACACAAAAACACACCATACACACACACTCCCACAACACACACACACACACACACACACAGCAAGTAATGAAAATTTTCTTTCATTTTCATATTTTTACTTTACTTTAGATTTTATAGAATTTTTTTTTGTTGTTTTTGTAGCCTGCACAATAAATGTTTTTTTTTTTTTTTGTATGTATCCGTTAAGTGATTTCAATTACCATAACGCGCACATTTCGGCCAGCTTAACAAATACTCAGCACAATTTCTTAACTAATTTTCCGTTATATATATTTTACTTGTTTTTACACACGCGTAAAATTATTGAATTTTTTTTTGGCAATTTTTTTGTTGGCTACTTTTTTCACGTTGCCAACTTTTTCGCAGCTGAAAACAAAATTTTTTTTTCTATTCTTGTCGTTGTTGTTGTTGTTGTTGTTGGTATTGTTGCAATTGTTGTAGTTGTCTGCGGTATCCGTTAGTATCTGTTGGATACTTGCGCGCACGACGCTCGGCAAACGATGACTGAAATTGGGAAATTCTGGCAGCCAGCAGCCAGCAGCCAGCATCCAGCAGAGACAGCAGCCCAGAGGCGACGTCGCCGTCGTCGTCGTCGTCGTTTGCTACTCGTCGGAGGTTGCGCCTCGTCTCTGGTCGGGGCGCAGGTTAAACGAATATCCTGCGCTGAAATCGAGCTGCTTGCAGGATATACAGACAGGCACCGAGCACTCGCTGCCCAACAAGGACTCGCTGCAAATGTAATGGCGGCAAAATCTGTTGCTGTTGCTGTTGCTGTTGCCTACAATGTTAGGGGGATGGCAGGAAGCTGTGCGCCAGTGGCGCCCTCTGTCGGTCGGCGTCTATTTGGGAAATGAGTGCAAACTGCTGGAAATTGAATTTAGCTAGCTGGCAAAATGGCTCAGAGTCCTGCCACCGCAAGGTGGGCGTTTCTTTTTTTTTTTTGTTTTTGTTTTTGTTTTTGTAGTTGCCGTGCGTCAGCTTAGCCTGCATTACGTATCCTTTTTCAATTTGCAAGTGCAGGACGCTCCTGTCGCCTGCACACAGGATATATATGTATGCATATAGCAGCTTTAGAGCGGCTCGCGTATTGGATTCTCAGTCGTGTCCTTGCTCCTGCTCCTGCTGCTGGTTAAGCGCGTGCGTCTGTAATTTCATCTAATCAGTTGCACGGATGCGGCATAAATGCATTTATCATGCCAACAACTCAGTTGACTCCTGTTGCAGTTAAGCAGCTGCGGCTGCGGCTGCGGCTGCTGCTGCTGCTGCTATTACATTCTGCTGCATCCTGTTGCTTGTTTGATTGATTTATAAAACGAATCGAATTGTCCTCCATATGCTTCACATTGCGACAATTCAACTTAATAGTTAATTGAATATTGCATAAGCTAGCAAATACCAATTATATATTTCTGTATAAACATATATTTATATATGCGACCCACATGTCCTCAACAATTCACAGAACAAAATTAATTAAAATTCACCTAAACAAAATATGATCCGTAAAGTAAATCAGAAAAATGATTATGAGGTTAAAATAAAACATTGCTTTCCCACAGGTTATTTGTAAGCAGCAAAGGTCAAAGGTGATACTATGAGTGCCATAAGTAAAGCAACATTTCTGTGGCCAAATCAAATTGTTGCCAACAACAACAACAAATCCACTTTCGACACGCATAATTGAGAACTTGATTCGCCGACATTAGCTATCATTAGGGGTAGCCATAGAAAGAATCGAAAAGATTTCTAAAATGGCACGGCAATAAGTCAAAATGCAAAAATAACAGCAACAGCAACAGCAACAACAACAACAACGACAACGATCGCCCCAAACGGAAGTCACAGACATATATATATATATATATAGATATATGATTATATATATCTACACTTGTCGCTTGTATTTATATAGAATATACATATTTCTATATGTGCAGCCACATTCGTAAATATATATTTAGAGACGCTCGCAGACAAGAAAAGCGACAACAACAACAACAACAACAACAACAACGTGCGACGTCAAAGACCGATCGCAAGGCAACTATATTTTCTTTTAATTTTTTTTTTTTTGGGTAAATATATTCTCGTAAACGGGACCGTAAAATTGTTTAGAGCTGCGCAAATTGCAAATACGCGCAATGCACATAAAAGCGTCACTTAGTTTTGTATCTTATGGATACACAGCGGCAACATTTGTCGCTATTGCAGTTTTTGCCGGGCCCCAAAAATAACACACTTATTTATAAAGTTGGGGATATACACTAAATGGGGGGGGGGGGGGGGGAGCCCCCCAAGCCACGCGCGCCCTTCTAGCGTTAAAATGTATCTGCGGCTCGGCAAATGTATCTCAAGCACGCAGGTTGCACTTGCGTCTCGAATTGAGTCACTTTAAATCCGCGCACGTCGCTCGCTGAGTTTTATTTCATTTGATTTAATTTCTAGTTTATTTAATTTTCTTTTTATTATTATTTATCTCGCCACAGCGCGTTGAAGTCAACTGAGAGACGCGACCGTCGAATGGCAACTGAGGCAAATTGAGGAGGCAACGAGCACGTCGAGATCGACCCAAGACGACCAGACTAAATCCCAATCGTTGGATTTTCTCGCTGTTGCTGTTGCTGTTGTTGTTGCTGCTGCTGTCGTGGCATACCCTGTACACAGTGAAAGTGCGCTAAACGGGGCATATTGAAGATATGGGAGCATATGTAACAGAGAGAAAAAATATATGTAAGTATTTAAAAAATCTAAATATATTTTATATATTGTGTATATATATGTATCAGTCTGTATTTCCATCCATTACTCGTGCTGAAGACTTTTCACTTGAGATTAAAGAAAATCGATAAATATAGATTTATAGCTTTAGTTTATTTTATGCAAATGACGCAGATAAAATGAGAATGAGCCTACATATATTTTATTTGGATTCTCTTTTGGACTATAAATTCTAGTGCTTACTCAAAAATTGTACTAGATCGATATATATCGATTTGCAGCTTCTGCTATTTTCAGCATATATTGTAATGATGTTGATGATGATATAAAGACTAGGCTAGGTACATATAATTTAATATAAATATATATACAAATATTTAGAAGAATTCATTACAGGGCATCTGCTAGTCGTGCAGGCTTAACACCAGCACTCTTGTTTTTACTCAGATTTTCTCACGACCGCTCGCCAGCATCCTTGACTGTTGTTCTTGTTGTTGTTGTTGTCATTTAACCCTCACCCCGCTGGCGTCTCCGTGCATCTTCAGCTTGTTTGTTTATTTGTTTGTTTGTTTTCACTGGCGTCGCGTCAAGTGGACTCAACGCAATTGACTTGTGCGACACACACACACACACACGCACACACAGCGGGTGTGCCAGAATATCCTTGCGTCTGATTCGCTCCTTCTACCTGCCCCTATCAGACTATTTTGTGGCATTCCTGTGCCTGCACGATCAAAGCCTGCCCCATAAGATTTATGCCTGCCTCCGATTGTTGCAGGCGTCGCAGACTATTTTTAGTGCCTGCCGGCGACAACATTTTCGAGTGTGCGTGAAATTAATGAGCTGCTGCAGTTGCTGCTGCTGCTGCTCAGCTCCGCAGCGGAAGTGTGCCTCAGTCAAAGATCAACACCAAGCACAGTGGACAAAATCCCATTTGTTGGTGTTGAAAAGGCAAAGAGGAAGAGTAAGAAGAAATTTAAGGAGAGCTGTTAATTATACTAATTAAAAAATAAATAAATTATAAATAAGTAACAAATAAATAATAAAAATATAATAATCAAATAATAAATAAATAAAACATATATAATAAATAAATTATAAATAAATAAATTAAATAAATAATAAACAAATAAGAAATAAATAAAAATAAATAAATAGTAAATATATAATAAACAATAAATAAAAAATAAATTGATAATAAATAAATTATAAATATAAAAATATGTAAATAATATAAATAAAGCAGTTGCTTAGAGGAAGATATATTTAACAAATATTTTAAATGAACCGCAGTTATATATGTATGTGTATGTATAGGCATATACAATATCATATCTTGATATGATTTTTCACAGTTAATATTATATTTATATGCTTTAATTAATATACAATATGCTTTAAATTAATATATAACTATTTTAATATGAATAGATATATATTAAATGTATTTTTCACATTTATATAAATATTTTCTATAGTTGATTTCCTTTGTATTTATGCAAAGATAATTTCCTTCAATTGGTAACCACTGTGCACAGATCGTTTTTGGTGGTCTCCCTTTCTTCCTGCTGCTGCAGTAACCCACAAAGATTTGAAGTGGCTGCAAACTCAAGTGTTTTTCAGCAAATTGGTTTATTTGTGATTTGAGCCCTGGTTATAATTTTTGGGTTTATCGTTTTTTGAAACGGAGAAGCGCGCCTCGAGGCGCCGTTGAGCGCATGTCAAGTGGTCAGGTCCTGGACCCAGGAGCCCCAGTCCAGAGCCTGTCAACTGTCAACTGTCAGTTTTCGGTTGGGCATTGTTTACGTTTGTGGCGGCACCTGCGCACTTGCCACATAAACAAGCCGAGCCACAGTCTGTACCCGATGCAAACAAGTGGCCGCTACGACTGTGGCTGTGACTGTGACTGTGGCAACCGACTTCAACTGTTTGCAGCACGTTGTCCTCGTCACAACTGTTGCCCCTGCCACAGCCTCCCTTTGAATATATACACACATATATAAATGTATATATATATATATATATCGATTGAGGCGGGACATGCGCATTGCCAAGTTAGCTGACTGCTGGCTGACATATCGAAAGGAAACTCCTTTTGATGTAGACACAATAATTACGAGCGTACGGACGGAACTTTGCCACTGAAAAAGTATCTGCTGCGTGTTCAGAACGTTCCCGTGCTTCGTCCGTAACGGTTCACGACACACAGTACGCAACAGTCAGTCAATCTCTATCTCTGTGTGTGTGTGTGCCCATAGTGTGTATGTGTGTGTGTGTGTGTGTGTTTAGCATTATTGTTTACATAAAACATAAATTAAAAACAAAAAAAATTAAAAAAAAATTATTAAAATTAGCGCTTGTTTATTTTGTGGCATCATTTTGTAGAATCCGCATTACAGTACTTACGAATAGTATACACACACATACACACACACGTTGCCTCTTTGTGTCTGTGTGTGTGTGTGTGTGTGTTGCTTTCTCTGCTTTGGTTGCTTAACACGCACACTAACACACACTCTCACTCACACACACACACACACTAATACATTTATATCTGCAGTACACACGCATTTGTGAAAAGTGAAAGTGACGCCCCAGCAGCCCCCAAACTTGGAGACGAGGCTTTAAATATATATATATATATATATATATACTTATATACATACAAACATACATACATCTATATATATATATATTTATATATATATATATATATATATATATATATATATACACACAATTTGTACATCGTCACCGCGCTTAGCAAAGTAATTTCCTAATTTAAAATAATTTTTTTGCCAGCTTTCGCTTAGCATTTTTTTTGATCCAATCTAACTCTGAATTCTCCCTTCGCACGCTCCTCAATCAAACAAAAATTTATGCGTAGCACATACAAAATTTTGCACACCCTTATACACAGCACATTTTGGGTGCCATCACCAGCCACATAAACCCACCCAACCACCCTCCACCAAAAACCACCCCAAACCATCTCAAACCAACCACCCTCGCATGCTGTAAATTCAATAACGGACTTTTCTTTGCTCACCAAATTTTTTCATTTTGTACTTTTGTAAAATTCAAGATTTTAACTCTTCGGCCTTGCAACATTTTCTTTCGATATTTTTTCCAAAAATCAACCCTCCAAAAAAGGCTTGCAGTCAAAATGATATAATATTAAGCACGCTAACGGATCTTGAAATCCGTTGAACAGAAAACCCTTAGAAACATTTTGAACCCGGGGCCAGCAAACAAATTTACTTTGTAACAGGTAAGTGGAAAATAATTATAGGTATTACTTTTCTTTAAAATCTGGTAAGACTTCTAGTCGCATGTTTTTTAATCTTAACTCGAATCTGGCGACACTTTAAAGTGAAGTTCAGATCAATTTTTAATCAAAGGCGTTTTTTAATATAAAAATTCTAATATCAAAATTCAGGTAAAATTAAAGTTTACAAATTCTATTTTTTTTCTCTCGAATCCTATGTAGATTTCGACCCCTTTGAAGTACTTACTTTATATAGTGCATGTTCTCTGCCCACTTTTTGTTACCCTTAAAGTGTGCAACAATTTTTGACCCATAACGAGAAAACCTGAAACGTGAAACCTGCCGCCCAACTCCCCCTTTGGCAACAACTGACTGCACATTTATCAACTTGTTGTTGTAGCCCTCGTTTGTGGTTGTTATTTTAGCTATTTTTTGTCGTATACTCTTTTCCCAAGGGGGTACATTATTTTTCTGGGAATTTAAGTAATGTAATAATTAAAGATCCAAAAAGTATCTTTAGAGTGGTCTGTATTTTAAAGCCGAGAAGTTGTACATATGTTAAAATTGTTTGAATCAGATCTATATATTATATAGCTGCCATAGGAATAATCGGTTGATTTGTAGGTTTTTGTGTGAACAACTTTTTTGTTCATCAAGATAATTTAACTAAACTTTAAAATTAAAAGTCTTATTTGGTTTCCTAAAGATCACCAAAATTTTATTTATATTGTGCAACTATAACATATAGCTGCCATAGGAACAATCGGTCCAAAAATGATCTTTAGTATGAAAAACTTTGGTTTTTCTTGAGTTATCTTAACTTAATTATAATAACTTAATCAAACTTGGCTATTTTAAATGTTTGTTCAATTCTCACATATCATTTGTATTATTTGTATTATTTTATATAACCTATTGAAATTCGACTATTCAATGTCTCGTTATGCTTTTAAAATATTAGCAAAGTTTTATTAATATCGGATTACTATATCATATAGCTCCAATAGAAATAATCGGTCGAAAATTGCCTTTTTGTATGGAAAACTTTCAAACATGGCATTTAAGAGCTTTACTCGATAGATAACATATGTCTTAAAATTAAATAAATACCTCTCATAGCTGGGGATTTGACTTTTAAAAAATGTAGTAAGGGTATTTAATGTTCGGTGCAGCACAGCTACTTGTAACGAGCATCCTTGTGTTGTTAGCATTGTTGTTGGCGCTATTGTGGTCCCTGTGTCAGGGCTCTTCTCGCTATTGTAATTGTAATTTATTTGCCTCTGCTCTCCGTTCAAGGACACATCCGATGCAGGTGCCACACGCACGGCTGCCCACAGACTGAAGCCACAGACAGACAGACAGACAGACAGACAGACAGAGTGACAGACTGACGGGAAGAATGTGTGGGATGTTGTTGTTGACTGCGTGCCACAATTACAATTTAATTACGTTGGTAGTCCTTGCTGTCTTAAAGGATCAACGCGACCTCCTCCATATAAATGATATTTTTAGCACGGTTTTTCAATTAACTTTCGTTTTGGTCGCAAAAGTAAAGCCCACCTAAAGCCACAATTTCTGGCCCCGCCCCCGCCTCGACCCACGCCTCGACCCCTTCACCTTTTCACTTGTGCGAATCAATGCTCAAAATGTCAACTGGCGCCTTTCGTTGCAGTAAAACCCAAATGCCCGAGGCATTGATATTACTCGGTATGGCTGACGCAGAGCCGGATCTATCAACGTTCGAGAATAAAACGGGACTCGCCGAGGACATGAAGTTCCTGGCATCGATGCCTGAGCTGTGCGACGTTACCTTTCTCGTTGGCGATACCCGCGAGCCCGTCTGTGCCGTTAAGGTAAGTCTCTGTGTGTGTGTGTGGGTGTTGAGAGAGCTTCCATGTGTGTGTGTGTGTGTGTGTGTGTGCGACTTAAAATCAGGTCACTGCGTAATCGACGCAGCAGCCAAACCCAACTTCTTCCCCACTCAATCTAAACACCCTCTCCCCATCTCTCTCTAACTTGTTGTATCTCTTTCTCTCTTTCAGGCTGTGCTGGCGTCGCGTTCGCGCGTTTTTGCCAAAATGCTTTACGCTGCGCCCTCGCCGCAACGCAAGCGGGAGACAACCACAAAGGAGAACAAGCTGCGACTCTTCCTCAAGCGTTCGTCGGAGCCGCTGCTGAATCTACAAAATGCCGCACAACAGGTTCGTACTCCAAATCGATTAACCAATCCAAAGGCTGGAATGTGGGGGGGATGGGAATGAGATGGGGTGGTGGTCTAACATAATATTGCGTATACGTATATGTGTATATGTGCGTGTGTGTGTGTGTTTGGGGCATCCTTTTTGTATATTTATGATGTTAAACTTTTTCGTTTATTTTCCACTCTCCCTCTCACTCTCTCTCTCTTTCTCTCTCTTTCTTAAATTCTCTTGACTGGCATTTCAATTTTCCATATTTATGTATTCGTGCTGTAAATATTTATTTAATGAGTGAAACCAAGAATCCTAATACTTTTTAATAATATTCATGTAATTTTCTTTGTGTATTCTCTGTTGTGACTCCAATATCCAATAATAAATAAACCAAAAAAACTCCCCATATTAATAGAGAACCGGTTTCACCCAACAATTAGCTCCGATATCCGAGGTAAACGCTTTGGTCAACCAATGCGGCCAACTCTTTGTGTATGTGTGTGTCTGTATCTGTGTGTAACTTAATTGGCAATGCAATTTGTACTTACTACCAAATAAATTATAGTTGTACAGAAAACACTCGAAAAATGGCAGTTAAAAGCAATTAAAGCTTAAATTTTTTTTAATACTTATTAAAGAAAATACTTATGAAAAATTTGTTTAACATTTTTAGACATATTTTGATATTTTAATTTATAGTAAATGTTTAATTTTTATTTTTTAATCCTAATTAAAGAAATTACTTGTACAATATTTATTTAACACTTATATGCCTTTTTTATATTTTAATTTATAGTAAATACTTTAATTAGTTAAAAATAAATTTCCCTTGCAAATGTTTAGTTTTTTTAACAATTTCTTAATCCTAATTAAAGAAAATGCTTTTGTAAACTTAGCTAAGGATTTTAATATATATTTGTAGGTTTTTCGAGTGTTCACTGTACTTGTTATATGTTGTACATTAGGCCAGGCAAATTATGCAGAATGCTCAGCAAAAAAACTTTATTATAAACTCTATTTTTATATACTCAGCTGCATCGTAAAACAATTTTTACAGCAGCGGACACATAAATAAGAACAACCAATAAAATAAATAAATGAATTGGACCGCTGCTGTGAAAACCTCAAATAATATTCATCTTAAAAGTAATTTTCTAATAATATAGTTAAAAATAATTGCTTTTAGTTAACTTTCTTGAACTGTGCTGTAATGTAAATTATTGACAACATTTTCTCAATTTCATTTTTTTGTTCGACATTTCGCCCAGGCCTCTGATCTCTGTTTGGAATGAAGTTAACTAACTTTCTATATATATATATATATATATGTATGTGTGTGTGTCTAAACTTGTTTTTTGTTTAAATATATTTTCCCGCTTTTCAACGCGCACTTTTAACCAAGCACACTGCGTTTTAAAAGTATGCGTACGCTTTTCCAGTCCCAGCCCAAGTTGTTCTAGTTCAAAAACTTAGTTGTCGTCTGCGTATGTTGTTAGTTGTAGCTTCTGATCAGCTTTCATAAGAGTTCCTTTACTGATCGGCTTCTGTCTTTGCAGCCCTCTGGTCAACAGCATCAGACGCTGATCATTGAGGAATTCGAGCCGGATGTCTTCCGTCAGCTCATCGAGTACATTCACACGGGCTGTGTGACTTTGCAGCCGCGAACTTTGCTGGGTAAGATCTTAAACTGAATAGAGGAAACATCTTTTACTCCTTTTGTTGTTGTTTTTGCAGGCGTCATGAATGCCGCTGATTATTATGGCTTGGAGGAGCTGCGTCGCGCCTGCGCCGGCTTCGTCCAGTGCTGCATCAATGTGGACACGGTGTGCGCTCTGCTGGCCTCCGCCGAGCGTTACATACAATACAAGTGCACCAAGACGCTGGTCCAGAAGGTGCTCGAGTTTGTCGACGAGCACGGCAACGAGGTGCTCAATCTGGGCAGCTTCACCCTCCTGCCTCAGCACGTGGTCCGCCTGATCCTGGCACGTGAGGAACTGCACGCCGATGAGTTTACCAAATTTCAGGCGGCGCTCATGTGGAGCAAAAAGTATTACGACAACAATCCGGTAAATAAAAACTAACTAAGGAATTCAATTATAGAAAGTATATAAATTACCTTCTTTTTTTTTTTTTTGAATTTTGTAGAACATTGATATTAAGGAGATTTTGGGCACCTTTATGGAGTACATACAATTCCATAAGATACCCGCCACGGTGCTGATGCGTGAGATTCATCCGTTGAATCTGGTGCCCTATGCGACGATCATGAATGCTTTGGCTTATCAGGTGGGTTGTGTGCTTTATTGTCCAGTTTGCTGTATTTTGGCTGCTTTGGTGTTTTAACTCAGTATCATTCATGCCTCATTCATTTAACTGTCTATCTATCTTTCGAACTCTGTCTCTCTCTCTCTCTGTCTCTCATCTGTCGCCCATTCGTCCATGCTATCCATCCTGTTGTCCCCCTTTATGTCTGATTCTACAAATTGCAGGCAGACCCAGAAAGCATCGACCCAGGAAAGCTGTCTCCCAACTCTAGCCGAGTGAGGCGCGCCCGCCAAAATCACGGCCGATCGATGTCCGTGCAGAGTTCGCTGGATCCTTACGGCTCCAATACAACGCTCAGTTCCAGCGGCAGCAGCGATCCGACTAGTGGACCGCACCACAGCAACTAACATAGGTTGAACGGCCCCTCCTCCTCCTCCTCGTCCCACAACCACAACCAGCACCGGCATCGCCATCACCACCAGTCCCTGCCCAAGATACGCAAGGCCAAGTCGCAATCCTTTCGCACGCGTCGCAGTCCCTCCGAGCGGCGCAGTCCCAATCAGATGGCGCCAACGCTCAGCCTGAACACCAGCGCCGGCAACGGCGCCGACAAGAAACGCAGCCCGCTAACGCCCAAGAGTCCAGTACTGCCACAGCCCGAGTCCAAGAGTCCCGGCAGCAGCTCCCAGAAGACGCCCACGACGCTCTCGCGGCAGGGCACGTTGCGCGCCTCGAGCCGGCGCAAGAACAGCGGCCAGCTGACCATCACGCTGGGCGGCCAGAGCCAGGGCCGACGCAGTCCGGTGATGGGTCCCAGCGCCGATCGCAGTCCGCAGGGCAGGCGCAGTCCGCTCTTTCCCAGCAGCGAGCAGCCCAGCCCGACCGCTCGCTCACCCACCGGCGACTCCCAGCGACGCAGTCCCACCTTCAGCATTCAGGAGCGTCGCTCGCCGTTGGGCGCCCAGGCGCCCAGTGACTTTGGCTGCCAGGCGGGGCCGTCGAATGCACGGCGCAGTCCCACGTCCACGGTGCACGTGCAGGACATGGCGACGGAGCCGGATGAAGCATGCTTTATTGGGCTGAAGCGACCGTCGATCAATCTGTTTACGCCCATCTACTTCCAGAGCGAGAAGCGCAGTCCGATGGGTCCCATACCGCCCATCATGATCTCGAATCCCGCCGAGACCTACAAGAGTGCCGAGCGGGAGCGCGAGGCGGCCGAGGCTGCTGCTCGGGAGCGCGAAAGGGACAAGGAGAAGGAGAAGGAGAAGGAGAAGGAGAAGGAGAAGGAGCCGCAGCCGGAGAAGAAGAGCGTGATGAGAGAGATTTTGGCTTTTGTGCGGAAACCATCGAAGCACATTTCGACTCGGACGAATCGCTTTGCGAATGCATTTACGCGCGCCGAGTCCGGATCCTCGGGCGGACCACTCATCAGGCAGAGCACGTTCTCGGCCAGCCCGGCCGCCTCGTCGACGGCGGCGAAGAGCGCCGTCCAGAAACAGATGTCCGAGGTGGGCTTCGAGCCGAAGATGTCGCTCAAGTTCGCCCACTACACGAAGATGTCGCTGAAGCTGCGCCGCTTGGCGCGACGCGAGGAGGAGGAGAAACAGCAGGAGAAGCAGCCGACGGGCGTCAACTCGGCGGCGGGCTCCAAACGGCCCAGCACGGACTCCAATCATCAGCAGGAGCAGCAGGTAGGTGCCACCGGCGAAGCCAACGAGAAGGAGCTGCCATTCGAGCTGGCGAATGTGCACTTTGAGAAGGTAGGTGAGTCCTATATAAAGCACGAGCGACTGCGCGAACTGGTCGAACCCGAACCCGAACCGGAACCCGAACCGAAAGTGGAACGGGATCCGAAAGTGGCTGTGGAAGTGGCTGTCGAAGTGGAAGCCGCAACGGATGACGGCGAACCGGAACAAACGGATGCAGCCATGGCCCAGTTCGTCGAGGAGGTAACCAACTCCCTGAAGGTGGTTGCCCTAAATGGAGGCGAGAATGGAAACGCGCCCGTTCCGCATCACTTCACGCGTCGCTCCGAGAGCCGCGAACCCATCGAGCCGCGCATCAGCGAGGAGCGCGAATCCGACTCCAACGATCTCATCATACCCGACGAGCTGCGTGCGGAGCTCGTCGAGATTCTCAAGGCCTATGCCCCAGAGCCAATCTATGTCAATCTGCAGGCGCTACGACGCGAAACCGACGAGGCCGAGGCTGTCGCCCGTGCCGTTGCAGAGGCAGCTGCCGCTGTGGCAGCAGCAGCTGCAGAAGCTGCTGCGGAAGCTGATGCTGCTGCTGCTGATGCTGCTGCTGCTGCTGCTGCTGCTAAAGTTGCCGCTGCCACGTTGCTGGCGTCGCCGCCGCCGCCGCCGCTGCCGGAGCGGCTGCCGCTGCAGTGTCCCACAATTGAGTTTGAGCCGCCGTCGCGTCGCTCGTCGTTTGATCCGCCACGTTCGCCGTTCCTGGAGCAGCTGCGCAGTCCGGGCGTCGACACGGACACCGATCTGATCAATTTGCAGCGCCTGGACTCGGGCGGCGACAGCTTCGAGCTGGTCGACGGCGATCGCAAGTCGAGTCGTGCAGAGTCCAGCTTCGACTGTCCTTATTCCTCGCGGGACACCAGCTTCGATGTGTCCATATCGCGCTATCAGTCGACCAGCTATGAGGATCAGACCTCCAGCTTTGAGATTGTCGACACGGACGACAATCGGCGGCGTCACATTGATCTGCGCAAGAGCTCCATTGAGCTGGTCGACGCCGAGACGTTTCAGCGTTCGGGCTCCTCGTGCGGACGCAAGTCCTCGCTGGAAACCCATTTCGATTATACGCCGTCGGAGACGAGCGGCGTGACGCCCGTTAGATCGCCCAATTTTCCCATGACCAAGAAGCAGAAAGCCGAACATTTCCGCCAGCTGCACATCTCGCCCTTCAGTGCCTTCTCGCGGGCACGCAGCCCGCTCTCCCAGCAGACCTCCTCGAACTACAGTTCGCGGGATAGCTACGACTCCAGCTCGTCGTATCCGCACGGGCCCAACGAGCCGCAGCGCAGTCCGTACGCTGATCCCAGCAAGAAGCACTTTCCGCTCACCATCAAGAAGCACGAGGAGGAGGTGAAGACTTTTCTCTGCACCGATCTTCGTTGCGCTTCCATCTTTGAGCCGCGTCCCAGCTCTGTGCTCACCCAACAGCTCTCAACGGGCTCCATGTCCACGCCCTCCGCCTCCGCCTCTGCCTCCGCCTCTGCCTGTGCACCGCGCATCACCAGCACGGTCGTCGGTCTGCCCGTCGTAGGCGTCACCGTTGGCGTCGGCGTTGGCGTCGGCGTCGGCATCTCGCATGCGAACAGTTCGCTGGGCTCGTGCGGCTTCTCCAGCGGCAGCGAATTCGAGCCGCCGTCGCCGCGTCGCGCCGCCAGCGCCTCCCCCAAGCACACGTTCACCTTTCGCATTGTGATGAAGAAGGTGGACAGCTCGCCGGAGGCGTTGTGTCCGGAACGGCATCGCTCGAGGATCATCGATCGGTATCGGAGGCGCGACAGTCGCCGCAAGCGGATTCACGATGCGGGCAAGAGTTTCTAAGACAACAACAAATGAATACCTTAACAGTTTGTGTGCCTAGGTCGTTGTACTTACTATACAAATATATATATATACAGATATACATATATAGAAATAATAATTAATTGGAAGAATTGTTCTTAAAATCACCTCATTTGTTAACTTATGATCAATCTATGATCAATGACAACCCAGGCAGCAATCTCTGCGTGTGTCCTGCTCGCTGATCTATCGTATATACATATATATTTTTGGTGGTCAACAGGCGCGCAACTTTTGACAATCTACGTGTTATTGAATCCAAGGGTTTTTCCACATACATATTAATAATACAAATATATAGTATATATAATTTTAAGTGTGTGCTAAACTGTGTAAGGAATCTCGTTTTTACATGCCTCTAGTCCTAAGTCGAAAAGTCTTTGAAAAAAAAAAAACACAGATATCAAATTAAATCTCAATGCGAAGATCAAACTTTATAAAATGGTTCTGGTTTTAGGCCGTTTCAAAACTCTGTGCTAAGTATTTACATATATATATCTATAAACAGACTAGCAAAATACTCACTAAGATATACATATATATATATATAAATGTAGTTTAAGTCGAATCGTTTTCATATGTAGGCTAGAATAAATTCTTCATTGATAATTCATCAACTTCAAGTATAAAAATTAATATTGTAAAATAGAAAATATTATGAAAACTTGGTTCATGCTTGCAAGGTACAAACTAAAATTTACAACAACTTTAAATCATTTTTTGCATAAGCAGCTGGCAAAAAGTGGAAAACAAAAAAAAATTATTTAAAGGGAAAATATTCTAAAAAAACATTCTACAAATATATGTGAAACAATAATTCCTCCCACGATTTACCTGATTACTAATTAAACAATAGAGAGAATACATTTATATAAGGCATTCGATATTATATGATATATGATCTATATGATCTGTACTTACATCAAAAAAAAACGTTGATAACTAAATGTTGTAATGTTTGTGGTATATAAAAAACAAATATTACGAGTATGTGCGCATTTTACGTGGTTCCTGTTATATAGATATATTATTATATTACAAATTTTTGATGGACTAGCTATATAATATTTAATATTGTTAAAAAAAAAATTCATATATATATGTAAATGATCAATTCTATATGTAAAAAAAACAATGCTGCTATTGCAAGGAACAACGTTTTTTGTTTACACCTAAGACTTAAAAAACAAATCAGATAAAAAAAATACTTTAAGCATATTACATTTATACTGTGTGTGTATTTGTATGTATGCTTAAGTAAATTTAAAGCTGGATTTGGGGCCGTACTTAAATCTTAAATGAAAACTTTTGTGCCGAAAAAAAAGAAAAAACAATTAATTTAAACCAAACAAAAAAATGTATTTAAAAGCAAAACAAAAAACTTCACTTACGAAATTAATATTTCAAGTTGTTCGAGCAGTTTTTTTGGACTTCGTGTTTGTTTGTTAAAAAGAAAATTGAATGAAAAATAACGAGAAACCTTTAAACTTAAGCAATCTATGTGGTGTCTAAAGATCATTAGTTATTAACTATTATCATCTGTCGGCATAATTTATGAATTAGTAAGAAGTCATAATACTAAAAGATATCAACATTTTACAGGTATTTACGCATATTAAGCATTTAATTATAGTTATATTACTATATATACATATATGTATTTACACGACATTTGACAACAACAACAACCACATGAGCCACATTATATATGTTGGTATATCCATCTATAGAGGGTATACCATAACTAACGCAAATCTAGACATATTTTTCGTATGACTAACATGAATGCAAGTAGTTGAAATGTTGCTAATTTTGATTTGTAGTTGCTTGTTTAACTAAAACAAAACCAAAAAAAAAAAACAATTAATTAAAACTAAAACTAAACAAGAAATGTTCTCTTCGGACTGCCGAAGTTTTAATACCCTTGCAGACATTTAGCTTAGAGTAGTTAAGTTTTGTAAAAAATCGTGGAAAACCAAAAAAGTTTTTCATACAAAAACTTTAGTTTTAAACAATCTCTAATATGACAGCAATACGATATTGTGGTCCGATTATAATAAGATTTTGTTTAGGTGTTAGTAGCTTAATGACATTTTATTTAATGACATTTTATATAGTTCAGTTTGGTTGATTAATCTTGAAAAACAAAAAAGTCTTTCATAAAAACATAATTACCGACCGATCGTTCCTATGGCAGCTAAAATATATAGTGTTTCGATCCGGCCGACTCAAACATATGCACTGCCCGCAACATTAAGACATATAACTGCAAAGTTTCAAGATGATAGATTTTAAAATGAAGGATTACAAAAGCAATTAATGCAATATCGACACTATTCAACATTCTGATCAGCAATATATACTTACTATCTACTATACGGGTTTAAGAAAGTCTTCATCACTTACTTCCTTTAAATTAAAGATACGCCCTGCAAGGGTATATTTAAGTCGTAGTACTCGTGAGCAAAAGTTATGAAGACTTTTTGGTTTGCCTGCAAATGCCTGCCCGAGAGTTTCCGAAAGGTTGCCTGCCCGCTTACAGGGTGCCTCAAGCACACAACTACAAATTGACAAATGCGACTTTCTTCTATTTACAGACTTGTTTTCTAGCGGATTGCGTGCACCCGATCCGGTACAGTTTGGATGATGTAACCAAAATGCATTTCTATCATACGAGTAGTAATCAAATAGTTGTAAATTGGACTACACTTTGAGAGTCCAAGTTGAAGCGTCTAATTGTAATTCTTATACCAAATTCAATCCAAGTTCACTTCCAGTTGCAGTTGGAGAGGAGTTTATAGTTTGTGTCGTTTATCATTACACTTATCGATCTATCGAACTACCATATAAGTATGTACGTGTGTTTGTATTTGTATTCGTATTTGTACTCGTTTAGCCAAATTATACTTTATGTGCGTTTTATTGTATTGTGAAATAAATCCCAAAATCAATGTCCTTATTTAACTATTTTAAACGCGGGCATCCTCATGGAGGGCCAGGACACCGTCGAATTCGTCGGAGCCAATGCTAATGTAGCCGTACCCATTGCCGTCCACGTTGACAACTTTACCGGTGCAGGCGCCGTTCACCAGGCTGCCGGAGATGACGTCACAGTATTGGCCAGCTGGCAGGCAAGTCTGCAGATGTTCGGACAGATTGTAGTTGTTGTTGTTGAAGGCGACGAAACCCTTGGAGCCGCGACAGAAGGCGATCTGATTGTCACCATTGTCCCACCAGTTGGAGACGCCGGTGCCGCGGACGGCGTTCTTGAAGCCCACCATGTTGTAGATCTGGCGCCAGCGATGCTCGCAAATCCAGCCATTGGTGCAGGCACCATCTGCATCGAATTCCGGCGATATGATGCGCTCCAGCGAGTCCTGTGGCGGCGCCTGATCCCGGTCGGTGAAGTCGAAAGAGCTCATTATCTGGCTGATGCCGTAGGGGAAGGCCAAATGGAAGGCGGTGGCCATTTTGTACTGCTTTGCCGACTTGTAGTTCAGCTCCTGGCCGCCGTCGCGCTGATTGTCATGGTTGTCGACAAAGGTCAGCGCCTCATCGGAGGGCAGGAAGCCCCAGTCGGTGCCCCAGCTCTGCAGCCACTTGAGCGCATTGTTGCCGCGGAACGCCTTGCCGATCTCCTCGGAGAAGCGGAACTCGGTGACGGCGCCCAACGGTGTGTACTCATCGCGCGAAACGGTCTCGTGGCCGTGATCGATGACCTCCTGGTAGATGAAGGCACGCGAGTTCTTCGGGAAGCCGTGATCCGTGTTCAGGTCACGAGTGTTGCCATAAATGTACTGGGAAGAGGGGAAAAGAGATGGTAAGTATATATTTTAAAATTGAAATTAAATGTTCTTACTTCCAGATCGGTGGCGGCCATATGCTTGGCTGCATCCACGCGGAAGCCAGCAACGCCGAGGGTGATCAAATGGTCGAGCACCTCGATCAGCTGCTTGCGCACATAGTCGCTGCCCTGGTCGAGATCCTTGAGGCCGACCAGCTCGCACTGCTGCACCTGGAAGCGGTTGTTCCAGTCATAGATCTCGCAGCTGGGATGGAAGTCCTGCGACGTGTAGGGCACGGCGGGGAAGGACTTCTTGCTGGGCTCAGCGACCGAGCCGCCTGTGCCGCGCGCTGTGCCATCCCAGTCACCAGACATGTGATTAAGCAGAACGTCCACGTAGATGCGGACGCCGACGTCGTTGCAGCGACGCACCATGTCGGCGAACTCGAGCTCGTTGCCGGAGCGCGTGACCAGCTTGTAGGAGATGGGCTGATAGCGTTCCCACCACGGCCGACCCTCGGATATGATGTTCTCGGCCACGGGGCTCACCTGAACGCCCGCATAACCCTTGGGCGCCAGGAACTCCTCACATTCGCGAGCAATGTCCGCCCACTTCCACTCGAAGAGATGGACAATGGTGTTGCGATTGCCCCACCACTGGGGATTGTGCTGCGCCAGCGCCGAGCTGGCCAGCAGGCAAAGTAACGTCAACTTAAACATGGCTAAGAACTGTGAGTGACTGCCACGCGACGCTCCAATTTTATAGGGCTATGTAATCTAATCATCGCCTGACTGGGGGATTTAAGCGCTTCGTGTGGAGTCGATTTACGGCCGTGTCTTTGGCGAATTTATGATCGCCGTGATTGTCAACTGGTGTGTTGACCTATGTTAATAATGACACAAACCGTCAAGATTTTCGGATTAGTCAGAAAATTTGCCCCTACCATAAATATAAGATCGTTTCGATATGCGCGTTGATTATGCACGGGTATTTTGACAGCTGAAACTCGAGCTTATCTAATTGCACTTGTATATTTACAATCAATATAGTAAATAAAGGCAGCTATTAAGTCTTTTGTAACATACCTTACCAAGTAAAATATTTAATCTATGCACACAATCTTATTGTGTATAGAATATATTTTTATTGGCAGATAGTAAACAGAATTGGCGTTCGAATATGAATTTAAACGATAGCTGCGCGCGCTTTGCATATCTTTCGATATCTAAATCACACGTTGCGCTGGCGATACATCGATATACAGTCAGTCATTCACAGTCACCAACCGCATAGTTCTGATCGTAGGCGTTTTTGATTAAAAGACACAGTTTAAACGCGAGTTTATTAAGTGAAATACTTTTAAATAGTGAATATAAGTTGTATGTGCTATTTTCTTCATTCTTTATGTGCTTAATTGTACACTTAAGTTCAAGCTATACTAAAATGCTGTGAGCCGCGCCAAATGTTGCTAAGCTGTTGAAAATGTTGCAAAGGTCAGTCAAATGTTGCAAATCTGCTAAAATGTTGTGATACATATTATGTTGCTATAAACGTGTGTTGTTTTGAAAGAGTATGGCAACGTCGTTATTTTTATCTTTATTTTACCTTATATTTTTAGTTTATTTAAAGTCTCTAATTTATTACTGATGTTCACTGTGCTTATCAATAAGGCACTGTTTAGTTACGACCCGAGATATAGAAAACAGATTTCGGCTGATTTCTATTTTTGTCACCTGGCCAGTCAAAGTTTGGACGTCTGTGCAATTTTTGTAGCTTCTGCCGGGCCCGGCATTCCTGAGCGTAATTTCTGTGCAATATCACCGTGAAATAATAGATAATCTCCACCAGGGACAACATGCTCATGCCCACAAACAGGCTGAAGGCACTGCCCAGATTAGCTGGTGTTCAGGAAAAGCTGCGTTAGACAAAGCTGTGTTATCGATAACTCTACTTACACACTAGGGTTACCATATTCGAGAGTAAGTCCACGCGTACTCTTCGATAAACCTGCGAGTTGAGAAATACGTGAATGATGGCGTCGTTCTTCTCGATTCCATTGCTATAAATAAGATTAGGTATAGATAATGTTATAGGAAATATCTTAGAGGTTACTCACTAGAAAGGATCCATCACGGGCATATTTAGTTTCAAGGCAAAGTTCGATATTTGCACATCGTAGTCAAAGTGCTCGCAGGTCAAAGGACAATTGCACTGCGACTTCTTCTTGCGTGTTATAATGTCAGCTTGATGCAAGGAAGAAGGATAAGTTATAATTACAAAGTGATTATTTTCGCTACCTACGGAAATTATCCACCAGACAGGGTATATCCCGAAAGGTGCAAACGCGATCCTTGGTGCGATTGAACTCAAAGAAATAAGTGTGACAGCCACAGAGTTTGACCATGTTATTGGCCCGGCAGTTCAGCTCACAGTTGGGATAGACGTAGTCCGAGAAGTAGCGCAATTGGAACTCGTGCCGAAAGACGCAATTGCGCTGTTCGATGGGGAGCGCTTTTACCGCCTCCGAGCAAAAGGTTTCCACGACGCGCAGCGTGGCAAAGGACTCGGTGTTGAGGCCCAGGAACATGCAGTCGGCATGTGCGCTGGGAAAGGCGTCTGTCTCCTGGATGAGCAGCTTAAAGCCGTGCGAATAGGACTTGAGTGCATCGTAGTTCTCGTCCTTGTAGCGCAGGATGAGCGACAGACCGTTGTCCAGGCCACCAGCGGCAGCTTGTCCAGTGAAATTGAGACTGGTTTGGGAAAGGATAAACTTAGCTGATGACTAATCCTTTGAGTTGGCCTTTGTCCTACCCAGATTGTCGCAGGTTGAAGGAGCAGCAGTGCCCGAAAAAGGTCTTCGACAGCTGAAAGAGCTGCGTGCAGTCGACGATATCGCCGTGATAGCGACAACGATGCAGAATCTCATTGCAATCCCAGCGCAGCTGATCCACAAATTGCACCATCGTCAAGTTGTTGTCCAGAAGCACCGATTCCATTAGCTCAATCTCTGCTGCCGAGAAGCGGGCATCGTCCAGCATAAACCCGCTAAAGATGTGCAAATGCTGCAGGACATCCGTCACCTGGACGCTACTTGGCAGCTTGCTAAGAGAGGCAGGATCAAATAAAGGACTGTTGAAGTGCCAGTTACCTAAGCTAAATCTACCCACAGCGTCTCGATAAACGCCTTGGACTTGTCCATATTGAAGAGCACCTCGGGACAGATGGTGATGGGCGGAAAGTAGATCTTGCTGACGGGCGTGTGATCGCTCTCCACGTTCATGCGGGTCGGACTGCTGCGATAGTCCGCGTAGAAGGTCTGCGTCATCACAATCGCACAGATAAACATCACCAGCGAGATCAGCATCCACACAAAGTGCACCATTCGATTGGTGTCCTTGTCCCGCGTATACTTCAGCCCGTGAATGCTGCTCGTGGCACAGAAATCGCACCAGGTGCGCTTCAAGGCGCCACGAAAAGCGCCAATCTTTGGATCGATTTGTGACGGACTAAGTTCCTCATCGTGACCCATTGAAATGATTTAAGCTGTTTTGGTTTTTGTCCCTTTTATACACAGACACCCATTGCAAATGGTTAAAAGGAGGTATATTGGCTTTGTCTAACAGGCAAAAGAAGGCATCTCAGACTCGAATATATTTAACTTAAGAAACATTCCCTTTTTACATTCTAAAAACAGTTTTTCTTAGTTACAAAGTTAGTGAACGTTTTTGAAGGGGTTGATATGTTGCTTAGGATAATTGTGTTCAGGGTATCTTCTAATCAGTCACTCCCTATCGAAGCATTCATACTTGTTATAGGCTACTTAAGTAGGCGTTGCGAACATTTGACAGCCAAACAACTGTTTATTATTATTAAATTAGTGTTGAGGGTGGTTTCAATGTGGTTTAGACTGTTTGGGTGGATTTCCCCTTGAACAGCTCTTGGAATGTATTTAAATATACTTCAGACAGCATTTGGGAAACCTTTGGACTTTCCATGAACACTTCTTGAAAACTTCTTTAGTATTTCTAAAGAAATTCTTTACTTTACTTTGTCTTCCCCAAAATAAAATAATAATAAATAAGTAATAATTAAAAATACATAAATTGGCTTTTAGCAGTTATAAATTTTTATTTGCAAACTTGTCTTTTTTTTCATGTTGTACGTTGAATTGTTTGCATATTGGGTAACTGTATATGTATATATATATAATATATAGTATATAGTTTATAGTATTTTATTCATGGTTTAACAATGTTTTTACTTAACGCTCACTTCAATTGAATTGATATTTAATATAAAAAGAAATCTAAACTCTTTTCTATCACAATAAGATAACTACGCATTTGCAATGGTAGACAATTGAATACCCTGCTCAGGCACTGAAGTGCCAAAAATTGTTTATACATACAAAAATGTGACCTTATTAATTTGTGCTCAATTTGAATTGTTATCGGGCTGTTATCCTTTTCGATTGGTTATTGTCTTTAATTCTTGGTTGGTTTCTGCGAATGCGAATCCGAATGCGCTAACAACAACTTTTGGCTTAGAGTATAATGAACTAAAACAAGAACTTAAACTAGCTTGTAGTGTAGTGTAAATGGTAATCACTGCCTCGACTCGCTGGCAGCTATGGCCAGCACCCTTCCGATGGGTGGATTCGTGCTGTCGCCATTCGCAGTCCCCAGGCTTGGTTTGTGCTCATCGTTCTCGGGATTGTCCCAGAACTGACGCTCCCCAGAACCGAACAGATTGTAGAATGTGCCGCAAATGATGTACACAAAGGCGGCAATGAAGAACACAATCTGCCACTGTCCCATGGTGGGCTACACATATAAAAAATAAACATAATTAAAAACATATTTAGGTTAAAGTTACTTTAGACTCACCTTATTGTTGATCAGATTGCCTGCGGCAATGGGCGCTAGAAGACCCGCCAGATTCGCCGAGCAGTTGGTAATGGCCATCAGGAAGCCGGCGAAACGTGGCGTCAGATCCAAGTGATTGATCTTGAAGCCCGAGTAGATGCCGCCGTTGAGGCCCACGCCGATGGTGAGTATGGCCAGCGTGAGAGCACGATCACAGCCTGTGTAGGAGGCAGCGATCAGAGCCAGGCCCGGACCGTATTGGCCAATGCTGTTGATGATCTTCCTGGTGGCCGTCAGCGTAAAGCGCTTGGAGCTGATCATCCAATCAGCCACCACCGAAATGAACATGGAGAACAGCCACATGGCCAGATAGGGCAGCGAGCTGAGCAAACCGTTGGACTTGAGGGAGAAGCGCAGCACTTGTTTCATGTACGTGGGCAGTTCGGTCATCAGGGTCTCGTAGCCGTAGTTGTGGCCCATGTGGGCGAAGAGAATCGCGTAGAAGGGCAGCGATTTCATGATGGCCTTGAACGGAATGGGCGGGCTCTAAAGGGGCAGACGAAGAAGGATAAATGTGAGCTTATACTATTTATTTAGTTAAGCTTTTAACTTACCTTAATCACATCAGTGCCCCAGAGGGAATCGTTGATATAGCGCTTCTCACGCTCATCGATGCGCGGATGCGCCGAAGGATCCTCGAAGACCAGTATGAGAAAGGCAATGGACCACAGCGTGCCCACGACGCCGAATACGTAGAAGATCGATGGCCAGCCGCCGGAGAAACCATATTCCGCCAGCAGACCCGACAGCGGCATGGAGATAATCGTGCCGAACTGAGCGCCCGCATAGACGGCAGCGCCCATCCGAGAGCGTTCATTGGGCGGTATCCACTTGGCCAGCAGGGCGTGTGTGCAGGGCACGATGGGACCCTCGCCCAGGCCCTGGATGAAGCGGACGGCGCAGAGGCCGTAAACGCCGCCTTCGCGGGCAGCCACCGGGACGAGGAAGGCGAACACCGAGTTGATCAACATGCCGTAGCCAAGGAAGCGCAGAGCGCCGTATTTCTTGGCCAAAATGCCGAAGGGTATTTGGGTGATCACGTAGCCGTAGAAGAAGGAGGAGAGAATGTAGCCTTGCAGGCTGGAGCTCCAGGCGAATTCACCATCCTCGCCGTTGTCCTAAGCCAAGCAGAGAGTTGTCGATTGTTATCGATATGTTATCGATAAGCTAGTTTTGACTGTTACTTACAACTTCCAATTCACGATCACCGCACTCATCATCCAACACTTCCTCACCATGCTGAATCGCCGTATGATTAACCATGGCCACAATCGCCACCGACATATTGGTCCGCATCACGTAGGCGTTGGCCATGCCCAGAAACAGCATGAATGTGACAAAATAACGGGTGGTGGCCCATCCTAAAGAGAGAGAGAGAGAGAGAAATGAGAGAGCGCACATTTAGTTGAGATCGAATCATCGTTTAATTAAAACCAAATTAATGTGCAAAATCTGTTGTGCGATTTGTTATTTGCACAAGGTTTCCTCACAACGGAAATGAGTGAAATACAAAAACAAAGATTAATATGAAGCAATAGATAAGTTGGGGATCTAACGTAGACTAAATACCCTACCCTTAGCTATATTCCGGGATTTTGTTTATTTGAGTTATAGAGAAAGATATAAGAAGATTATAATTATATTAAAAAAATATGTAGAATATAATACAGTTTATGCCTTGTGTCAGAGTAAGCAAAACCTTTTTAAAGAGCATTTAAAACAAGTGAAATAAACACATAAACGAGGTCAACACTTGGCGACGATAAAACAACGAGATAAATTGCAGTACAGATCAGATAAGATTAGCCCTACATATTTATATATATATATGACTCAATGCCGAGCAGTTTGTGGCTGGACCATTTTTTAATTGCCTCACGTTTCTGGCTTGCGCAATTTCGAGATACAGTTGAAATCTATTTCTGGCAGCCAAACGAAGCGAGTCATAATTAGACATTGTTATTATTATTTTTGTCTATATTGAATTAATTGTTTGTTGATTTTCTGCCGTGTCATTGGAGCTGTCGAGTCAGCCGATTGTCGCCTCGCACGGGCGAACAACACGTGATAATTTTATTTGTTGTTCATTTGTTGGGCGTGTACATTTTTTGTATTTAATACTTAGCAATTTTTAAATGAATTTGTCACACATCTGCCCAAAGGTGTGTTTGCTTTGAAGTTCACATTTGAATGCCGCCCATTAGCTGAAAAAACAACTACTTCAAATTTAGAAAGCACAGCTGTACTTTGGCCAAGCCAAATTGGAATTTGAACTTTAAGCCAAATTCGTTGTTGTTGTTGTTGTTGCCGCCATTCACGTTCGTCGCTCAGCAGACCGGCAATTTTATGCTTAAATTTCAAATTGTTTTCCACACAAAAAACATGGCATAAAGCAGGAAAAACCGCGCTATTGAATTGCTGACAAAAAAACAAATATCGAAAAACAAAAAAACTGTACACGTTTGCGTTTTTTGTTTGTGCGCACGCAGCGTTAAATCGCGCGATTTGCCAAAAACCAGACAGCCTCTCTCTTTCTCTTATTCTCTGTCTCTCTCTCTCTCTCTCTCTCTCTTTCTCGCTCGCACACATGTTGCACGTGTGCGTCGCGCGTCAGCAGCAAAAGTCTCGCGAACTTGTTTCAATTATTTGCTCTATGTTCTAAAACGGAAAACATCAACGAATGCAGCTAAAAATATTACGTATACGCAGCGTCTGCTGGGCGAAAAAAAACTTATGCGAGCGTTTTGTATACACTTTGACAGGGCAGAAAATATTGTTGTTGTGCTGTTTTTTTTTTAAGCTGTTTGTTGTTTGAATCATGTTTTTGATAACTGCGATTCATAATTCGTTGAATTGAAAAAAGCTTGTAAAAGACATAGTTCATTGCAAATAGAATTAGGTGTTTATGTTTATGCTGATAAGGCTTAAAAAAATATTAAAAGAAATTCTTTGCCGTTGATTCTTACGTTCTTAGCATACTCTTTGTTATCGCTATTAAACAACTTTAGAAACATGATCAGTTTTTTTTTAAGCTTAGCTTAAAGTTAGTCAAAAAACTCGATTTAAACTGAGAGTTTTTTGCATAGATAAAATACTTATAAATGTCAATGTAAATCAAATTTCTTATAAACTTCACTTTATACAATATCAATGTCAAAGTTAAGCTCACCACTTGGTTGATCGTGTTGATTCTGATTCTGATCCCAGACCAGGACGTGGCCATCGCGATGGCGATGATTGAGTTTGCTGCGTCGAAAGGGCATTTTGAGGTTTTTCGAGTTGTATAAATAAATTAGAGTTAAACTAAACTAAATTCGAGACGATTCGTTGCTCAAAATGCGCGACAGCTGAGAATTAAATTCCCTATTTAGCTGCTGTTTGTGATTGTTGTTGTGGCTGCTTTTTTTTAGTTTTTTTACTTAGACTTTTTGCGCACTCGTTTAAACCATTTCATTGTCTATCTGTCGAGTGGGCCGAGCCTGAACATGTCGCGGGTCAAGATATTACAATTGAACTAGCACTGTTTTCTTTATTTTTCTTTAAGTGTATAAAGTACTCGAAGGGATATTCGCGACTGTGGCAAAAACCAATTTGGATATCGTTTTAGCTGTTGTTCTTGGCTCTTGGTTCTGTGGGCGCCACTGCGGCAACTGAGCGCCAACTGTTGCGCGAACCGACTATATAATAATCGCAGCAAAAATTCCCGAACGCGAGTAAGAACGAGAGAGAGAGAGAGAGTGAAAGGGAGAGAGAGAGCGAACTCGCACGCGACTTTATACTCTGTTCTCTTCGGTGATTACATCAACTATTTCAGGGGTTGCAGGAAGGGAATGGTCAGTGATTTTTCTTTTTTTTTTGTTGGGTCAGAGCATATGGCGGCCACAAACTGAATCATCGTCGTCGCCTGAACTGAACTCGCATCGATTGATGTCAATTGCTGACTTATATTTAGTAGCAGCAGAAGATGATCTATTCATAGCTGAGAGTACGACGTAAGCATCTCGTGACTTGGAGCACAAATCGAGTTGTTAAACACGCGCTACTTAAAAATATGCCAAAAAGCAAAAATGCCATTTGCCAAATGGTTGGAAATAACCCAAGATTATCGAGAAAAAAGTGCTCGGCCACATGCTGAAACCATAGAAATGTGAGACGTTGGGAAGCGTGGGGCGGGGGCGGGGGGAGGTTGGCGCTATTTGGTTGATGGCAGCGACTGGCGCCAATGAAAGAGGGGCGTGGCATGGCAAAGGGGCGTTTGCGGTTGCAGGGTGGTCATCGCTTGCTAAGTGCCGCTAAGTGGCGGCTGTTCTCCAGCCCCCCTCCCCATTCCCCCTCGCCTGTTTAATTACCAATTAAGCACACAATATAAGGCATTGTAAAAATGCAATTCATTGCATTGTCAGGTGCCTGCTAATTTGGAGGAAAGCGCAAAAACTAGCTTAGCTAAAAATGAAAAGTCTGTCATAATGTAAACATTAAAGAGAACAGCAAAACGTTTTTATGGGACTTGTGTATACCCTTTTTAAGCTAGAAGCAGTTATTCTTCAGTTCACATTTTTATGCTTAGTTTCAATTTTATTCTAATAATAATATTCAAATCAATTTTCTTTTAAAATGAATTCATCTGACATTCCTTAATATGTTTTAATTCAATAATATGTATTTTAATTTTATTATATCTAAACATATTTTATAACTCATTTTCCACTAATTGCAAAAGTCAGTATACCCTTTGTTCATATACTCTACACAACGCTATAGTCACGATTCTAAGGCACACACACTGTGACAGTCACACACATACACTGAAGTTACTGAAGCTTAACCGCTTGTGTGTTGTTGTCGAAGTCTCGAGTCGCGGTTTCAAACGGAATCCGAGAAACGTCGCCGGCATGCGGCGTGTTCACGTGTTTGTCGCCTGATTCTCGGCTCGGCTGCGACAAGCATACAAGTTCTGCCGAAGCAAACCGAGAGAGAGTGAGAAAGAGAGAGGAAGAAAGAGAGTAGAGAGCACTAAACATAGAGCGTCACTTGAGCTGACGCAGTGCAATAAAGCTTCAACTTGACTTCAACTGGAAATGCCGGCTAATGTTATTGTTATTGTTATAGCTGAAACAACAGGCGGGCGAGTGCAGAGCGAGAGAGATGCCAGAAAAAGAGAAAGAGGCAGAGCGCTCGAAACCTTGACACGCGATTCGCGTGTTCGGACAGCATTCATTTTTTTTTTTTTGGCAAAACCTCAAATGGAAATATTTGCTGGCAGGTACAGTCAAGCGTTGAGCAATTAGTCAAAAATGAAAGATAAAATAATGTGAATACAAATGCCATAAAAATAGCAGCTGCATTTGTTCTATTTCCGTTTCATTAACGAACCATGCAAAAGTCACTCAAAATAGCAACATCAACAACAGTAATAATAATGATATTTACTACAACAATAGACGTTCACTTATTAATAACTATCCTAAAATGAACTTTGCATAAAGCTGGAAAGCTTTTGGTTTGTGTACTGGCTAAATAACGTAGCATGCTTTTGGGCTGCGCTTAAAAAAGCTCTCGGGTAAAATGTCGTTACGTAATGCGTGCGGCAAGCAAATAACGTAATATGCTTATCGGGCATTTATCTGTTGTATTTGCCATATGCTGCCGCCATATCATATATACTATATAGACGGGCATTATTATTGATTTTCTCAGCTAATTAAAAAACAATCTGCTCAGATTTCGCATGTGTGGGAAAATATGCGAGGTCATAAGAGCGAGCTATAGAAATAAGTTCATAGATATGTTTATGATTATAAATGGAATGCAAAAAAGAACCTTTGCAATCTGATATCTAGACCCTGTTTAAAGTAGCTGTTTCATATCTGTTTTATGGATGTCATCAACGGGGATTAAACATGAGATTCACGGGGCCATTGACAGGTGCAAAAGAGTTGGGCAAATATCTCGAGCAGTATTTGCAAACGATTACAGACCAGACAACTCAACTCAACTGAAGTCAACGCGTTTCTTTGTGGCCAAAATAGAGTTTTAACCAACTGGCAGTGATGTCATTCCCGTTTGTAGACTGATTAGTGGAAAAATTCATTTCGCGTATATAAAAAAACGTAAAAAACTTAATAATTGCGCATCATATCTGAGAGCTTCAGTTATTTCAATTGTTTCCGTTCATGAACACAGTGGGCCACAATTGAATTGTTCTACGCTCAAGTCAATTTCTATTTCAGGTAACACACCTGAAACCCATTCAAGCTAAATTTTCGTGTGCTATGAATACTTTTGTGCTATTCACTATATATATAAATAAACATGCACATTTCGGGGGCACACATGAGTAATTTCCCAAGCCGTAAAATGCATTAAATATATAATAAAAAAAAGTAAAAAATGTCTCCCTTCATTTGTCCCCTTTAGAAGTACGTGACTGGCTTAAGTCGAATTTATATTTTTTAGTTAACGTATCCGCAATTTTCTAATTTAACTGCGCTGAGACAACCGAGTTGTAAATTGCATTACAAAAGACTCGTTAAGCGGGAATTGCAAAATCCAACTATATTATAGTTATAGTTACAGTTATAGTATATATAGCATTTGTTGTGTGGGCGAAAGCGAAAAGTCGCGTGTGAAAATTAACGCGCATTTGCGAACGCACTTGCACAATTCCCACATAAGCCAATAATCATCATCATCATCATAGTCATATAGTCATATAATAGGCCGCATTCACAGTTGATCAAAATCATATGAAATATATGTGCACAATGTCAATGTCAACTTTTGGGGCCAAAAACATATTTTTTGTCAAATTGCCAAATCGGCAAAAAGCAAATTAATCAAAGGCGAGCTGTTTAAAGGGTATATTCAGATTGGGTAAATAATGTAAAGAAATTGAAAATAAATAAATATATTTATAGAATATTTTATAGAATTTCTATAAGTTCATAAATGAATATAAGTAATTTAAATTACATATTAAATATTCCCCAGCTTTAAAGCACGGCTCAAATTACAGGGTAACTCCCAAGTCTCTACCGCCTGTTCACATTTCACTCGTTTTGCAAATGAAAGTGAGAAAAGTGCATTCAGCTCTTTGAAACGTTGAGGAATGCGAAGGTTCTTTTAACACTGTTTGCAAAATTTCCTCATTGTTCTTGACCTTAACGCTTTTTTTTTGTTGTTGTTCTGCCAACGAAAGTCAAGTTTGCGACTGGCTTGAAAACTAGTTTATATATTATTTGTAAAACGTTATTACTGCATTTCATTTGCATAAACACGTCTCAACATATCAATGTTTTTTTTTTGCATTTGTTTTTGTTTTTGTTTTTTGCTGTTAACCGGTTTCAACTGACGGCAAGGAATATAAGCCCAGAAACTGTGTCAAGAGATCGGATCGGATGAAACTATGGCAAAGTAGGAAAACAAACGAGTGCCCAAAAAAAGCCAACAAATGAGGCTAAAACTGAGTTTGAGACTGAGTCAGTTTTATAAGTCAACAAACTATTCAGGGCTTTTAAATTCGAATACCGGACACCCCCTCAGCCAAGTTAATTGCGAATCTGGCTCACGCTCTGGCGACAACAACAACAACAATTGATTTACTTATATTTATTTTGGTGAATTTCGTGAACAATACGCATAACAAATAACTTCCGTTACGGGGTCTGGCCTGGAGAGCTCGTCACGGCCATTATTCAAATCAAGCCGAATTAACTAAAGTATATATAAGTATATCTCTGAAGCCCGATAATTGAATCAGCGTCAAGTGCGCTCAATTCCGCTTTCCTCTCAGTTTCTCGGTTTCTTTCCTAATTGCCAGAGAAATCGTTTTTACCCATCGCAAAAATTAAACGTGCATTTTTATATAACATCTCTAAGCGCTTTTTTCAACAACATGTCTAATATATATAAATTATCTACGGGACTTTTTTTTGTGTTTCTCTATAAAAGTTTTAAATCATTTAAATAATTTATGAGTTGCGAGTTGTGTAGGCAACTTGTTCTAGGGATTGAGGTTGAAGTAATTGCGGCGATGCACTTAGCGAAAAGTTGTAGGTAGTTGTATGATTAAGTTTCTTTTTAGATTCTGATATAATTATAATTATTAATGACAGCTGCATTTCTGTAAATCAATTAATAATGGGTAATTGAAAGCTTTTTATGCATAAAACTAGTTTTTAAGGGCTTAGAGAGAGTTAAATGTTTATAAAGCTTTAAAGTTTGTGGAAGCTTAACAGATTTAATTTTAACCTTTTTTATATATTTTTAAATATTTTCAAACTTGTTTTCATTTAACTTTATTTGCCTTTTGTTTGTTCTTTTGGCTTTCATCACAAACATTAATTATCTATAGCTTTTAGGCTCATAATCCAAACAAAATCCCTGCGATTAATTTTATTAGCACTTCCCCCTTTTTTTTCATTACGAAATCTCGTTGCTAACGTGGCTAATATTATTATATGGCTTTCATATGTTTTAACTTACCCAATTGCGGCTTCTCGGGCTCCTTTTCGGAACTGGAGCAAATCGCTTCCTTCGATGCAGACATTTTAAATGTGTTTAATTTGTTTTTTTGTTATAATCTACAATAATTTAATACAGTCTTGTTTTGGTTTTAGACGCGAATCAGTCAAAAGCAAAATATATAAATATATAATTTATATATATATATATATATATATATATATTAACTGTGGTCAAGCACGTCGCTTGAACATTTTAGTATTATTATTATTGTGATTGTTTTTTTTATTGTTATTTAACGTTTTTTATTGCTGTTTCTCAGCTCACTTCGCGTTGCTGCTCGTTGGGCGGCTTCAAATGTTCTGAACGATTAACCGCAAGACGCTTTGGCTTTTAAATAAGCGAAGATCGCAGATCGTAGACTGTAACGGTGACTTGGAGCGGAGCGAAGAGAGGCTGCTGAAAGCTTCGTCTGTTTGCACGTTTAATTTTGTTGTTGTTTTTATTTGATTGAGAGATCTGCGCAGGCGTCCCGTGTTCGTATCGGCCGATTCCAGACACGTTAATCTGTGAGTAGATAGATGCCAGGCAAACATTTAAATTAGTATGATAAATTTGCGAATCGAGAATACTTTGTGCAAATGACTTATTGAATTTGGCTCACGAGTTTTTGCCCAGGCAAACGTCAAACGCACGTTTCCATTGTTAGCCGGGCTTAAATATTTGCGATGAGTTTGCCAAAAAAAAAATTAATTCAGCTTTCGGGTACAGTTTCATGTTTCGCTAGCTTTGTCAACTGTCTCAATATTTGCCTCGTTAGAACGAGTTATAATTAGCGAAAATTTACATAGCTCCAATTTGTCTGCGAGCAACTAAAAAATATATATAAAAAACTAACTCATTAGCTCAGCTGTTTTAAGTTGTTTTTTTTTTGCGTACTTTCGAATTACAATTCGAATTGTTTTTGTTTTTGTTTTTCGATGATGTAATCTTGTTGATCGCAAAACATTTCTTTGTTGTCCAAAAAAAAAAACTGAAAACTGGTTACGAATTTGCAAACATTTCGGCGTTGTAAATCAATTATAATTCAACTTCTGTTTTGCGCCTAATTCTATAGAAATACCTTTAAAAATATATTTGTTTTTTTGGGTGTCTCGTTTGGAATTTCAATTAGTTTTTTTGCGCGTCATAACAACATAAAAAAAAAAACATATTCAATTTAGAAAGTAGCGTGGAGCAAAATTGAAGCTGAGTTTTGAATTCGCCGCCAGAAACCTGAACTTATTTATTTATATTTATATTTGTTTTGTTTGTTTGTTTACAGCTTTTGTGGGTGTTTTGTTTTGTTGTTTTTTTCTTTGAGTCGGCGCTTTCTGAGAATATTTATTTAAATACAAACACGACTTTTGTTAGGTTTGTTAAGCGTGTTGTCTTCTTAGAATGTTTAAGTTTAAATTTGCTGATCATTGATCATTGTTCAGTTTTCATTGTGTTGTTGTTAGGCAAACTTCTTGTGCAACACTCAAATTCACATTTTTTGTCAACAAAATAGTTATCAGTTTATTAAATTAACGTCTTTAGCATTTGAGCTTAAATAATGCAAAAAGTCAAGCCAAAAATTGAATGATTTGGCACTTTTTTATATATATTTTAGCCGCTAAACGAGCGCAGCACGTTTCAGTCTGAAGATGTCGCCCAAGCGGCTAAGAAGTCGGCTTAAAAGCCAGCGTCTTTCTAGGGGGCCTAACTCAAATTCTAACCAAAAAAAAAAAATACTTTTTCTTAATAAGAAATTTTTTTAGGTTTGTATTTAAAAATCTATAAAATTTTAAATTGTTTCTGTGTTAACTTTAACTTCTTCTTTAAACTAGAGTTTAAATGAAACTTGAATTTAAAATTGTTCTTTGTTTTAGTTTAACTACACATACATACATATATATTTTATTTGTTTTATATTCAGATTATGCAACATTTAAGTTTTTAATGCCTGTCAACTTTGGTTTATTAAAATCTCTGCTATAAATTGTTGCTAGTTTTTTTAACACAGCCAAATTCAATTATGAATTGTTTATAAAATTATATTTAATTTATTTAATTTAGGATGTGACAATTGAACTGAAAGTAGTTCAGCAAACTTGTTGTCTAGTGTGTTTATTGGGCCGTGTGACTTGGTCTTATGTAAGGCCGGCAAACGGCTCAAAAAGCACACGACTTAGCCACTTTAATAAGCCCTTGATATGCATCGCAAAACAGGCTGGCGTATATAAAATAAATGGCAATAGAATAGGTAGGAAAAAATGTAAAAAATTACCCGGCTTAAAACTATTAAATAGCTGTCAAGTCTAGGCACTGGAACTGCAATAGAAAATACCCATTAATAGCAAACGGGTTATCATCTCTATATATATAAAAAAAAGATAAATGTATATATGAATTCAATAAAACAATATTTAATGCGCTGTTCATTTAACATGCATTAAAAGCACATTTCGAAATTTATAAACGTGGCTAACTGTGAAGTAGTCAAAGTATATTAAGGAAGAATGAAATTTATGGCCAAACGGAAATTGAACAACTTGGTCTAAAGTAAAGCGTGTGCCCAAAGTATCTCAAGTGTCTTTCTTTTAGATAGGCACCATCATAAATGTTTACGATTTCTCTATTGACTGATTGCTGACCAGGCCCGCAACGCTCTGGCAGATTTATAGACACCCTGCAATCTGATCTGCTAGAAAAAAAAAATTAAAAAAAAGATTACCTAATAACAATAATATCAATAATTGAAGTTGTCAAGGCGCATTTTGCGGCCCTATCGAATGGTCGTAAATTAAACGCACTTATCTGGCCCAAAGCATCGAATTGACGTAGATTACACACAAACACACACACACTCTTAAATACACACATGACACATGTTTACATAGATCAACAGAAATTTTGGCACATGCTTTTCTCTATTCCCTGTAAAGTGATAATCTTCAACTGAAAGCTTTATACGCAAATATGGCCATAAAGTGTTGGCCATAAATAATATATGGCTCTTGTTTCTTTTGACGTTTTTGCCTAATTATAAAACCATTAAGATTTATCGCAATCTCATAAACGGGCCCTCTTCACTGTTTTTCTGGTCAAGTCATCATCATCCACAAACGTCAGTTGGTTAACAATACTTCAAAATTTTCCACATGTGCTTCACAATAAAAACACAATAACAAATTGTGCGCTTCACGTGCAACAATTTTTGCCAACTTTATCGCATTTTCTCTCTTGCTCTTTCACTCGAATGTCATCTTGAGATTTCTATTTTATTTTAATTCTCGCAATTTATTTGAATTTTATTCGCACGTTAATTGCGTTATTCACATTTCGTGTTCAATTTCTAAAGGCAAAGTTAACTTTAAATTTTCTCTCAGATGGCGCTAGTTTTGAACTTCAAGGAGGAGGCGGAAAATGCGGGGGCGGAAAGAGGTTGTGTCTGTAGCAGATAAAGTCACACACAACACATTCGTTTCGGCCGAGTGGCTCTTGATGCTACCCATTGTCGATAGGGTATTGTCGAGTGTTGATTATGCGAGTACATTTTCGCATTTTTTCCATTTGGTGGGAAACCGTTTGACTTTGGAGTGTGCGTATTTTGATTAGGTTATCGTGCCGATTTGAGTTGTTCACATTTAGCAATTTTACATTGAAATGCCTGCGCATTTGTGCACTTGAGGCGGGCTTGTGGTCTAAAACCAGTTCAATTGTTGAATGAATACTTGACTTTCAAGCCATGTGCTTAATTTGGCTAACTGTTATGGCCAAGGAACACAGAAATCAACTGCACATCGATTAACACTTTGAGCCATCATCAAACAATCAATAATCACGTTAAGGACTTAATGGGGTTTTTGACACGCACAGAAAGCGAAAGAAAGAGAGAGAGGGAGAGAGAGAAAGGGGAACGAGAGAGATTGAGCGTGAGCGAACTTTTGGTGAACTTCAAATTCAATGTTAATTAACATTTTGTAAAGCTGTTCTTGGCATGGTGTCTGTCGTTAAGTCGTCTGTTATCTGAGATTTCGCGAATTTGCATAATGTACGTAATTAACTAATTGAAATAAAGGTGAATCGGAGTTGAAACTCGTTCACCTTAACGAAAATTAATAAAAGCTGGCAAATATACGTAAAACGAAATGTTAAACATGCCGAACAAATCAACTATTAATAAAATATTTAAAACGACTCGCATCAGCTGTTTTATTAAGTTGTTGCTCTTGCTTCTCGCCGCCTTTTATTATTATTATTTTGTGGTGCACTTTCAGCATTCGCGCCCGAAGGCGTCTGGTCGCTGCGAACGGGCGGACAAAAACAGAGAGCGGACTAAAACTGAATGGCAAAAGCACAATGCAAAATCGCGATTGCAACGTTGCAGGAATTTTGCATGTGTAAATGAAATAATTTTTCTTTTCTATTACTGTGTTGTTATTTGTTTAGTTAGTAGGCTTTTATGGCACTCACGAGTTTGGTTTTCCAACTGCCAGCACAATTATTACAAATATTTTTTTTTCGCGATCAATTTTCACCACGCGTTTACGTTTCAACTTTCTTTGCCGGTGTTTCTCTGGGGAGTTGCTGCTGCGTCGTCGTCGTCTTCGTCAGTTGGAGAGAAGCGGCCTGCCCGACCGCTAGCGCTGTAATGACTTACTACCTGAGCTAATTGAACGTTTTTATAATTCTGTTTCTGTTTGTGTTTCAGTCGCATTAAAACAGAGGCGCAGGTGGGAGGCGACTATCAAAAAAAAAAACGACGACGCCGTCGTCGCCGCCGTCGCTTCGCTTGATTCATCATCAGTACTGGAGCCGAGACGAGCCGAGCGTCGACGAGGGCGCTTCGTGTCCCGGCTGTTGTAGTGATAATGACAGTGTTTATGAGTTGAGTTATAAACTATTAAGTGATGTTTTTATTGCCTGCGGCAATTGCAGCCTGACAATGACAAAGCAGCACAACTTTTATTGACACCCCGTTACTGTCACTCTCCATCTCTGTCACTCACTCAGACTCCAGCTTAAGGCTGCATACACGTGATTTGTGCTAGCGCTCTTCTGCTTTCGTTGAGCATGTAAACTTTAGAGCGCAGCTCATCTCCAGGCAACGAGGCGACCGCAAAGCAGAGACAGAAAAACAATTGAAGCTTAACCGGTTGAGTCGCTCAGCAGCAACAACAACAGCTGCGGCATGTAAGCTTTAACTGCCGTTAACCCGCGCTTACTCTCTTCTCGAACTCTCCTGGTTTTCGGACACGTGCTCGCGCAAACATTCTAGAGTTGAGTGCAGTCAGTCAATGAATAAGCGTTGATTGCGGGGGACGACTGCGTGCGCGGCTCGTGAGACAAGTGAAGGTTAAGCAATTGTAGCATCTTTTACAATATTGACATTTAATTGTTAACACATTTACATAATTAATTCCGTTGTTCGCGTCGCCAACTTATCGGCCATGCAAATTTTAAAGCTACAATTAAAATCCCTGAACCAGTCGCTGCGTTATATACGACGTCTTCGGTATTTACAGTTATAAAGCGAATCAGATAAGCGATCGGCTCGGGTCCATAAAAGCACAAAAGCTAACTGAAACTGACCGTTGATTGGCATTGAGCGAATCTTGCACCTATTTTAGGCCGATATCAATCTGATATTCCACTATAAAGCGGCTGTAAACGGCGCGTAACTGCCAATCGGTGGCAATCAGTTAGCAAATTGAACTCTTAACTTGGCCTTTATGAATGGAATCGGGGCGTCAAACAGTAGCGTCACATGATTTGGTTTATGAGCCAACTTTTAATCTTATACCCTTAGCAGGAGGTATCAAAACTGAGTTACGAAATGTGTAACGCTTAGGAAAAGGCGTTTTTTTTCACGAGGTGCGTTTAAAGAGTTTAGAAATTATTTCAATACAAATAGCAGAAAAATTTATCAAGTGGTGTTTAGTTAAATGAGTCTGTCATTTTTAGCTATCTATGTTAATTTATGCATAGATATTTAGTTTTTCAGTCAGTCAAATTGAAATACTATAAAACAGTCCGGTAAACTAAAGATAAAAGATATCTATCGCAAGGGTATTTAATCTTCGGCACTCCGAAGATCTCTTATACTCTCCCGCTTTTTATTGAACTTTACAATCTCGCACACTTCCAGCGCACAGGCGGCAACAAAGTTTCTGGCCGATGGCTATCGGCCCGATTATTTGACAAGCTGAAGTGCCGTTATACAATGGGGAATAACAGAAGGCAATTAGATTTGCTGCAGCTCTTGGAGCGCCGGCTAAGCTGCAAAATAAATACTGTTCGATGAACTTAACTAAATCAATGTGGACACTATCGCGCTGGCTAATCGCAGGTATTAATTATTTATTGAGACAGGCTAACTTATGATAGACCCTTGTACGTGTCACACACGCGAAGATCTGGATTAAGATTAGGTTTAACTTTATAATGATCCAAAGGAAACCTCTAAACTCATCCTCAACAAAGTTTGTCGTAGTCAACACTTTAATAGTATTTAATTTTCTTTTACGATAAGTAAATGATTTTCAATCTGCGGATAAGGGCCTCCATCTGGCTGATGACGTCATTGTAGGCACTGCGGCAACTTCTAATCACATTTGGGGGCCTATTTTACCTGCGCACGTAGCGCCTGGAAGGCGCGTGAGGATCTCTTAGATGTCTTTTAGATTAAATAGTATTAGTTAAGTCGTAGTCGCTTCTATAAGGCCTGTCGTTTGGTTTGACGCAATTAACTTACGGGTGGGTGTTGTGAAAGTCTTTGCCCTAGTGATAAAGCGTCCATTTAATGGAATTCTTAGTTCTACGAAGCTACTGCATTATCAACAAACAGATTTGAATCCAATACTGATTGCTGCCACTCAGCGAGAGACTCCATGTAAAACAATGGCCGATTTCTAAAGTGGGTGTGATTCATTCCCAATTCCGAATCATTTTGATTTTGTGTCACCCTATTCCATAGATTATCGGTTTATATTGCGAAATTTTGTATTGCTGCAATTGAAGGGTGACATAAGTTGCAGCTAAAGTTGTTTAGCTTCAGCTTTACAAGTCAAATTATCAAACACTTGCATAATTTTATTAGAGTACTGTTTGAAAAGAGAACTGTAAATAAGTGTTAGCACCTTTGGGCGTGACGAACGGGATTATGAGTCGTGGGTGCCGTTAAAAACAAAGTTTTATTGCTCGTTGTTAGTGTAAACCATATCGAAAGGTTCAATAAACTAAAACGGAACTTCAAGATGTTAGAATACAAAAGCTGTTAACTCCGTTGAATGTTATTAAAGCCCTTGAATATTTATGACAAGCTTAAGTTCGTTTTGGAGAGCCTTTAAAAATCTTTAGATAAAATATTTTAATTTTTACTTGCGTTAAACTACTTATAATTTTCGTCTTAAAAAGCTTTATGAGAGCGCATTAATGTAAAGGCCTAAATTTAAAAGCTTTTACTTAAAGCTTCTTGTAATTCCCAACTGCGTTAAGTACAGCGGAAGTAATAGTATTTATGAGCTTTCAAAAATAAATTCCAGTTGCAATCAACATAGTTCGATTTAAAAATAGATTTTTAATTAATCGAATTAACAGGAGCCAAATATACAAAAAAAAAGTGCAATTGTTTTTGTTTTCTTTCGATAAAGTGAAAATTATGAAAGTCATAAACGTATAGAGTGCAAACTAATTGAAATAAATCAGTGCAGTTGATAGCCGATAATGATAATAATGGCAGACTAATGTTGCTATAACGACCAGGCAAATATGTCATTCCATAAAGCGATCATAAATGTCGCTCCATCCAAATGGCTGACACTTGTTTCTGTAGTCTGGCCAACGGGGCCAACGATAAGGAACGTGCCGTGGATCGGCCGAGTGGAGCTTGATCACGTTCACGTGAAGTGCACGCCGTTGCCGTTGCCGATAGCAGACCTGGCCGGGACGGACCGGGCCGGGCCAACAGCAATTAAGCCAACAAATAACGCGACGGGGCGTGTTGCTCATTTTTTATTCACATACATGTTTATAAATATAAATATATGCTTATCTCATGAATAATATCTAGGCAGGCAACAGTTTCTCTACTCTAGTTGTTATTTGCTATATTTAAAGTTGTTGCTGTTGTTGTTGTTATTGCTATTGATATTTAGCACACTCACATCACATTACAAGTCCGGACATTTCTAAACAATTCCGTGGCGGGAGGCTGATGCATCATATTCATCAGCCAACTGATAACGGAGCCAAATATGTGCCCAGTATTGCACAATTATATTTAATGATTAAGCTTTTTATATATAGAAAAGGCATAATGTAATTTATATTACGCATACGCCATGTTTGTCAGGTTTAAATAGCAAAGGCAACCAAAAGTATGCAATAGTTTTTTATCAATGAAAATCTCTAACTAGACTTAAGCAACGAAGGCAACATTTGTAAATAATAGATTTAAGTTAGCATTCTTCCTCTGTCAAAGCAGTCTAAATAGCACTTTTATATATGCTTCCATTTCAGAAACAAACAAATTTCCACAGCAGCAACAGCATTAAATACGAGAAAAACCCATTTTTTTTTGATAAAGCAAATTAAGTTGTTCTAAATAAAAGAGAATGCCTTGCTCAGTGTCTAACTTTGAATCGGGCTCTAATCGCTATAGGCCCAATGTGCGCATTGGCAACTGGTTCGAGGACAATTGCCTGGAGGAGGTAAGAAAATAATTAAAATAACTATTTTATAAAGACTTACCATTTAATTTCTTACAGGATAAGATGGTCAGCTTCAGGAAGATGCGCGATCGCGGCGAGCTGTTGGTGGAGAAGGCGCGCACTCTCTTCGACAACTTCCAGAAGGAGGTGCAGCTGGCGGCGCCCAAGCACGACATCATGATCGGCGCCACCGTTCAGCTGATGCCCGTTTGCATGAACATACTCGACATGGACACCAAGGACCTACGTCCCGCCCTCTCGGTGGTCATCAATGAGCACGCCATTCGCACCAGCCAAACCATCAACGAGGACTGCGAGTTGACTGTGGCTCCTTCCGAGCATCCTTGTGTGCGCAACGCCTTTCGCATTGTCAGCGGCGATGAACACGATCGCACTGGCGAGAAACTCAAGTATGGTCAGCGTTTTCGCTTGGAGTGCGTCGAGGCGCTGGACGATCCCATTCTTCTTTACAGCGCCTCCAAGCTGAACAATCTGTCGCAGTCCATCAACACGACCTTCAACTCACAGAAATATGGCGAAATCAATTTGCCACTGGGTCTAGTGCGTCGTAGTGTGAGTGAGAATATGAATTAACTGATTTATTTTATATATTTAAATCCCTTTTTCTTCTAGAAAATCATGTGCCCCGATGGCGAAATACCCTCGGCCTTTACCAACTGGTTTTGCATGCACGTCGAGCCGCACAAACGCTTCGAAAGCGAGGGCGAAACTTTGCCAGTGAGTGCAAATATTACTTGATCCATATTCCCACTTCTTTATTCTCTTCGATCTTAGAGCAATACACCTTTGGTTATTGTCCATGCGGCCACCAATCGCAATCTGGCCGCCGAGAATGTTGTCACCCAAACGCTTTTCGGTCCCGAGTTTTTGGTGTCCGTTCAAAACTATCGCAACGTGTTCAAGCGCGAGATCTGGAAGAACGTCTGGATGATCAGCAATGGACATCACACACATACTGCCCATGGAAAATCATAAAGATAAACCATAAATTATCCGTGCTCGCATTTCTGTTTTGAGCCGACACGTTTTAGCCTTATCCAAATAAACTGCAGAAGGCCACGGCAATTAACCGTTTTGTCAACTTGCTTTTTAAAAGAATTTCGCACGTGAAACGAGGTCAAGTCGAGCCCCCGCTGGAAAGTTTTGATAAGGCGCTTTTTATAGGGCAAGACTTTACTGTAAGCCAAAGAGTATCTATTGGATTAGCATGCAATAGTCTATTAGTCTTAAGTGAAATATCAGTTTAGATCTTTGTATTAAACAGAATGTAGATTATGAGAATTTATATTTTTATATTCTAGATTTAAGTGCAACTTTTTGAATATAGTTTCAGCCTTGTCTTAGCTACTTATTTAATCTGTATCTATAGTGAAGATTGCTTATGCTTATCGTGTAGCTATTAAATTTGTATCATTTAGAAGTTACTTAGTTCACCCATCAAATGTATCTTGACCTATTTGCCTGTTCTTTTTTTCGCAGGTTCGCTGCACGAATTTCGCACACGGAACTGGGTCGGCCAAGCCCCTGCTGCTAACCTGATAAGACATCCAAATAGCCGACTATAAAAGTCCACAGAGCAGCCACTCAGCCAACACAGTTAACAGTTAACTCCAGCCATGTCTTCAGTCTACAACCTGTTGGGGCTCCTCATGCTGAGCCTCTTTGGCAATCTTGTGCAGAGCGCGGATGTGCCTCGCATCATTGGCGGCCAGTTTGCGTCGCCTGGGCAATTTCCGCATCAGGTGTCGCTGCAGCTGAAGGGTCGCCATCATTGCGGCGGGTCCTTGATAACCGAGACGATGATTGTGACCGCGGCGCACTGCACCATGGGCCAGAGTGCCAGCCAAATGAAGGCTGTGGTCGGCACCAGCGATCTGGGCGCCGGCAACGGGCAGACCCTCGATATTGCCCAGCTCATCATTCATCCGCAGTACAATCCGCAGAGCCAGGACTTCGACATGTCCCTCATACGACTGAGTAGTCCCGTTAAGCTCGGCGGCGCTGTGCAGACAATTCAGCTGGCCGATGCCGATGCTAACTATGCAGCGGACACGCTGGCCACCATCAGCGGCTACGGTGCTATCAACCAGAATCTGCAACTGCCCAATCGCCTCAAGTTCGCCCAGGTTCAGCTCTGGAGCCGCGACTTCTGCAACGCCCAGAATATTCCAGGACTCACGGATCGCATGGTGTGTGCCGGACATCCCAGCGGACAGGTTAGCTCCTGCCAGGGCGACTCTGGCGGCCCGCTGACCGTTGACGGCAAGCTGTTCGGTGTGGTGTCCTGGGGATTCGGCTGCGGCGCCAAGGGACGCCCGGCCATGTACACCTACGTGGGCGCCTTGAGGTCCTGGATCAAACAAAACGCAAATGTTTAACTCAACCAACGCAACCTACATATAGAATTTATTTGAATACGAAAGATTTGTACGACAATAAAATTGAAAACCCTAAAATTTCAATAATATGCAGCCCCTAAAAGAATGCTGTACTTTTTTGTTGGAGGTGAATTTAGCAAACGCAGCAACCAATGGTGTGACACTGGCACAATCCATCCAATACAACAACCTGTGGTGCATTTAATTGGGTACAGTTTAGCAAGTACACAGCAACAATATCCCCGACCGAAGATAGAAAAGGAAATTATTTCAGTACACGAATTGTTTGTTTATTTGTAACCATATTTTTGTGTCCTTGTACAACTTGTGTAATTGCTTAAGTACTAGACATTCACTACGCGCTTAGGTTATTATTGTATCATTATCAAAAATTTCTTGACCACGTTTATGGCTGGTTTGGTTTGTATGCTAAATGTAATTGTGCCTAAATTGGAAATCAAACATGTCAAGACAACTATGAATACTTTTTATCTTCATCTAGATTAAATGTACGTTTACCTAAGCCAACAATATTGTTGTGTGTTGTGTGGGCATGTTTGATTTGTTTTTATTTTTTTTTTACACTTGCGATATAAAATTGTACATTTTATAGATATTTACAGTCGATCTGCTTGTGACTTAAATTAGACCCATTCGGAGCTGGGGATAAACAATTACAATTACAGTTAAGTATGTAGTATGTTTGCATATTGTGTCCGTATAAAGTAGAAGGCACTATTGCATATTTGTGTCTTAATATTAAGTACTTGCTCTATACTTTAGTGATATCCATAAGTCTGTCCGAACCGATCATGATATACTACTTTACTTCTACAAACAAAACGTATCTACTACAAGCTGGCGTTGTCTAACAAACGGGATATGTTGTCCTTGTTGAGTTCGTAACAGAATGCAAACGAATATTTTCATTTAATACATATAATTTTTTAAATTATAAATAAACCTCTAAACATAATTTGGCATAGGTTTCTCCGTTCTCTGTCGTACTTTATAAATTTATTGGACAATCAACAAGTCAGCTCGAATAAGAAACAAAATAAATAAAGGCAAAGAGCTCACGAAAGGAGGAATGGGCAAGGGGCAAGGGTTTTGGGAGCAGGGGCAATGGGCTAAAGGAAAATCACCTAACGCTTTCCAAAACTACAACAACAATAGACTTAAAGCGAACTTACGAACTAAAACATATTTGGATCGCGACTTTTGCAAAGTCATTTTTAGATGTCAGGATAATTGATAAATAGTTATACATATATAATATATGCATTTATATACTTAAATATGCATGCACTTAGTTATTGGCCTTGTGCAGTTTTTACAATACGAAAAAGAAAAAATAAACCTGTCAATTACACACACACACACACGTACACACAAAAGTTTGCCTTTGAAAAATTGTGCTAAAAAGTTGTATTTATTTTTTTTTTTGTAACATGTAAATGCAAAAATTGCGCTACGACTTTGCCAGTTGAACCCGTTGGTTAACCGGGGTTAACTGATATATATAAATTTATATATATGTTAATTATTTGTATGTAACTGTACTACGCTTAGAAAACTTAGATATCTACTGTACAACAGTCGTTCTCTTTCTCTTCTTCTTTCCCTTGCACTACAAACTAACTCAGCTAAGTTTATCGCATGATTTTAATTCAAATTCAAATTTAAATTAAAATATATATATGTATATGTATATATATATATAAAATGTATGTGTGCGTGTGTGTGTTTTTATTAATGCTTCGATTGAAAGCCATGGCAAATACTCTGCTAATGCCTATTGCACAACACTCGCGGGCCGTGTTAATTGTCTAAAAACTATTGTTATTGTTAAAAGCTAATCCTATGTCTATGCTCCAGTTAATTCTGCTGCTCCTGTTTAGTATCCTTGATGTGCGCGCTATGCACGCATGCTCTGCAGCGTGGGCAGGAGCATGGTGCCCCTCGCATAGAAGTAGCCTCACAATTTCGAGCTGTCGTAGTTCTCCAGCAGCCAATGCTGGCGCAGATGCGTCGCATCGCATTCCTCCATGATCAGTTTGTCCTTGTTCTCGTTGATGGCCAGGCACTTGCCCGAGGAGCCATGATGCAGCAGCTTTGTATTCTCGCGATATGTCCAGAACTAAAACAGAGACAAAATGTTAACTATACAAATAAAAGGAAGTTAAGTTTTATACTCACCTGATTGCCCTTGGAGCCATGGCAGCCGAAGAGTATCACATCCTTGCCGGCATAGTCCAGACAGGCCTGATCGCGTCGGATTTCTCCATTCTTGCTCAGCATCCAGTACTGCGTGAAGCACAAAAAGGCGGCATTAATAAATAAGTTGTGAGCAATTGTTGTTGTATAACATTTAAGCCAAGTAGCCGCAAAATACTTAGTTTTATTTAATATTAAATTAAATGCCAAAAGCTGCTACCAGTCCGAGAGTACGTATGTGTGTGTGTGTGTTGTGTGTGTGTCTGGGTTTTGTCTGCGGTCTTTGCCATGATTATTTATAATTTAAGCCACGTTGCCAGCAGCTGGCCTGGCTTTTGTTTCTGACCATGGGCCGCCATTTTGTTGTGTTACCATTTCCGCTTCCGACCGCACGCTGCTGATGTTGACCATTTCAGCTGGCCTTTATTATTGTGTGCAGCACACGCATTCAAAATGCTGCAACATTATTTCGATGCTGACATTTGTTTTTGGCCCCGGAAATTGGTTGCCAGCTGAAGAAAACCTAATTTAATATTAACTATTTTCTGGCAAATATTTGCTGCAAAACTCTTTTCTCAAAGTAGACATTAATCTTAAGCAAAAAAATTAAGCTAAGCCAACTTTAAACTTCTTTCAACCTTCCTCCTCTTCTGGCTTAATCTAATTTCTTATTAAAATTCACTCTTCAGTGCATTCAATCTGCGTAAGTTATTATTTAACTGGCTGTTTCAACATTTTCATAAGTAAATAACAGTTTTAGCTGACATTTTACAGCGTGTTTTCCAGCGCTTTTCCACCCCATCCCCCCTTCCTTCCCTACCCTCCTCACTTTATATTTGCATTAAACATTTTTACTGCCTGACACACACACGTGCTCCTTATCTCTCTCAGTGTGTGTGTGTGTGTGTGTGTGTGTGTCGTGTCCTTCATTTGCTCGGCTTACACATTTGCATTTCCCTTCCTCAAAATCCTTTTGCGGAGCTTTTCTTTGCTATTTTCTCTCTTTCTCGTGTTGCATTTTTAATTATGTGTGTATCTTTTTCATTTACGTTGAACTTTTTTAGTTACGTGTTTTTTTTGGTATTTTTTTTGGTAGCTTTTAGCATTTTTATAAGCGTCGAGCAGCATTTTTTTTCGCCGAGTTTTTTTCTAGCCGCGTTCGCTGATATGAAAAATGAAAATTTTTTTCATTATATTTCGCGGCGCGTTTTTGTTGTAGTTGTTCTCGTTGTTGTATTTGTTGTTGTTGTTGTTGGCCACACGGGATCCTTTGACGCGACGCTAGTCAAAAGAATTGTGCAATGGCTGCTGCTTTAGCCACGCCCCCTTTTGTCCTGCCACGCAAATAGTTTCTTCTTTTTTTTTTTTTTCTTTTTTTTTGTTTGCAATGTGCGAAATTAAAATTTGCCACGCCCACACATTTGGCGCCGGCAAATGTTGATTATTTTATCCACAGTCGCGTTTCGCACATGCGAGTTGTCTTTAATATACCCTATGGCAAGTTAAAGGCGGGGTATATGAGACATTTTTGAATGGAAAGATTGCGAAAGGAAGTTTTAGTAAGTTGTCTTCAATATACCCTTTCAGCAAGTGCTTTAAGAAGGGGTATATAAGTCAGTATTAAGTTCAAAGAATGCAAAGAAAAATGTCTTTAATATACCCCTTGAGAAAGTGCTTAGAGATGGGTATATAAGTGACATTTGCAGGGTATTTATGCAGTCGTATACTTTTTTAAATATAAACAATTTTAAGTTGACCAGACTTAAATTGATTATTGTGAACTAAGAACTAGTTCATTTACACTGAATACCTAATTCATATTTAATTCAATTTACAGGGTATCTCTTCGGTGGCAAACTTCTACATATTAAAACAATTTTAAGTTGACTGACTATGAAAAAAAGTTTCTGCTAAGGCTTACATTAATTCTTGTAAACTAAGAACTAGAGTTCATTTACACTGAATACCTAATTCTTATATAGTAAATTTTACAGGGTATTTGTGCATACAAAAACTGCTTTACACCCGGCTTCCTTTCTTTGCGGCGTGTTTTGTTTCCATTGCTATATGCCCGTAAACAGAGAGAGAGACGAGGGCGGTGGGCGTTTTGTGTTGTGGTGGGCGTGGCAGACAGCCTGGCGATTTTTCGTGCAGTTTTTGCGCACACGGCGAGGAGAACGAGGTCAACACTTTCCATTTAATGTTGAATACACACAACATAAACATCTATCTATGTGTCTGAGTGTGAGTGTGTGTGTGTGTGTTGATTTGTATGCAGTTTTGTGTGGAGTGTGTGTGTTTTTTGCTGTCGAAATGGTTGTTATTAAATGTTCGTAAAATTGTCACAGTATTTGTTGTTGTTGCTGGTTTCTGTAAAAAGTTGGTTGGAGCCAAGCGATGGAAATGATTTATCATTTTTGTCATTTTATTTATGATTGCGATTTAATTAATTTTCTGCAACGTGGCATAAATCTCAATCCGCAACGTTTGTTGTGCGTGTGCGTGTGTGTGTGTGTGTGTGTAATATGTCCTGTGTTATTGTCAATGCAGTTTGCACGCCATTTTGGCAATATTCTCTCAACTTAAATACTTTCGCTTAAACTTCGGCTAAAGGTTAAATAAATGCAATAAACTCTTGCATAAATAGTTCAAAAATAAAAAACAAATATTTGTTTTTTTTTAAACCACAAACTCCGTGAAATTAGTGCTCAAAACCGCAGGACTATCGAAATATTTTTCATTATATAAACGAGGATTTTTGATTGCCAAACTAAGAGTTGCCAAGTTCCCACGGTCAGAATCAACAGTAAAAATAACGGAGCAGGGACAACCAGGAACAAAAATCAAAGTCAACTTTTGATATAGAAAAATTATATAAGAAGATATATAAATATATATATTAGTATATAGTTATAGCTATTCCAAAAAGACCGACACATTAAAGAGACCTTAGAAAGGGTTAGAAGACTTCAAGGACTTTAATTCTGACAGAAAAGTAAAGTCAGCTATCAAAAAACTAGTCAAGTTTATAGAAATAAATCATATAAATCAGAAAAAATATATACAACTTTTTTAGTAGTTAAAAAAAATAAAGATTTCGATGAAACTTATAGTAAAGTTGAAAGAAAAAAAGAATATAATATATACAAAATGTTTATAATATAAAAAAATTTAAACTCTCAATTTTGATTATTGAAAAAACTAAATAAAAATAATAATAGATATTTTTTTAAATAGTTAAATAAAATACAAAAGAAAAAGATTAGAAAAAAAGATGTAAAAAAATAAAATAAATTTACAAGCTTATTTAAAAAAGGAAAACAAATATAAATAGAATATTTTTTCCTATAAGAATATTTTTAAATTAGTTAACTTCTTCAACAAGTTGTAAACAGGTTCAAGAACAAGTTAAGAGTTAGGTAATCAAGTCCAATAAATATATACAAAATCAGTTCCAGTTAAGAGTGTTATTTGGTCAATTTGTAGGAATCAAGCAAGCGAATTAGATTAGATTAGATTAGATAAGATTAGAATAGATTATTTAAGGACTAAATCAAACTACGATAAGCAAAGCCGGACAAGACACTCAAAGGATGATCCCCAAAGGGAAAGTTTGGGGGCCGCAACCAATGCAAATATTATTTGATGATAGGCAGCAGCGCCAGGGGCAACAGGCAAACAGGATGTGGGAATTGGATGGATGGATACCTGGTGTCCTCCTTGGCCATGGCACTCGTAGAGCTCGACAGTTGATTCGTCGGTGAGTTTCTGCGCATCGACGCACATGTTCGTCTCATTGTTTTTAATCTGTAAATTAAGTTCGATTTTTGTCATATGGCAAAGTGAGAGAGTGAGAGAGAGCGAAGAAGGAGAGCGAGACATCAAGAGTAGCTAAACAAAATGTTATCGTTATCGAGGATTTGTGGATTAGAGTTTTTGGCAAACTTTTCGCCCCGCATTCAATTAGTTCAATTAGTTGGACAGGGTAAAAGAGAGAGAGAGAGAGGGACAACTGTACAGGTTCAGGGAGAAATGGTAAATAGATCTTAACGGTTTTGTGCTTCAACGGAGTTTGTGGCGGTCGCATTTGTTGGCCAACAAACCTGATTGCCGCCCTGCCGATGGCACGGATAGAGGCCAACAGCCTTCCGCAAGTTCCGTTTGCCGGTCGGCGAGTCCAGGCAGGTGCGACCGCCATAGCCAAGATTCCTTATCTGTGAATTGGGGAATTATTTACGTGTGTGTTCGTTTCGATTATGGGGCATATCCATTAATGGGTTAGTTATAGTTGTAGTTCTTGTTGTTGTTGTTGGTTTTGGAGGAGCAACAAAAGGGGCTGTCCACACATGCCACATGCCACCACATGCTGCTTGTTGATGGGGTGCTGCAACTTACCTCGCCGTTGGCCACCGCATCGCCGGGTATGAAGAGCTCCGGATAAATGTTGTCCAGATACCATTGGAAAGATTTGCACTGCAGATCCTCACTGAAGAAATTCAAGTCAGTTAATGTACATAGATAGATAGATAGATAGATATAGATAGTATAGAAAACAGCCTCTCTTGCGCTTTATATGTAAGATTCTGTCTAATAAGAACTAACTAAAAGTGACTTTAAACTTTACTCTCTTGAGACTTGTTTAATATTTCTGAGAATCTATCTTTTTAACTAATGTTCTAATTATTCTTTAATATTTCTACAGCTAATTTCAAATTAATTCCGTAAATTTATATTTACTATTTAATATCTTTAACTTAATCTATATTAATTTTTTTAGTACTTTTCGTATCTTTATTTAATTTATTATATTTTAATATTATTATAATATTATTTTATTTAATTATTTTTTTCGTATATATATATATAATAATTTTAAATAAGATTATTTTAATAAATTATTATAATATTATATTTTTATTATTATATAATTATATTATTATTACATATTAATTACTACTCACCGCAATTTCTGTCGTTCGCTGATATCGCCAAAGTCTCCTTTGTCCATTCCAATCCGCTGATAATAATACTTGGCAAAGTCATCCATCCAGACTTCGGCCAATCGCACCGAGTTCTTCTTCAGCACATTTACGCCAGTGCGCCACTAAAGAGGAAAAGAGAGAGAGAGAAAAGTGTGAGAGAGATAAGTAGAGATAAGTATGGCTGAATTTACTTAGCAACAATTCGGCTGGCAATTGGCAGAACAAAGCAACGCACCAAAAGCCAAAAGAAAATATTTGGCAAACAAACAAAAGGCGAGTTCGAATCTGAAGTTGGCCTCGTTGTTGGGTTGGGTTGGGTTGGGTTGGGTGGGGCAGACCAGGCTAATTACCTGAATGAGTTCGGTTTACGTCATGTGTACCAACTTCTGCTGGTTGTCCACTTGCTGCTGCTGCTGCCTACGTCGGTTGCTATTGTGGTTCGTCTCTGCGGTTATCTGTCTTTACTCGCCCCCGCCCCCTTTCGTTTGCCCCTGCCCCTTGTTTGCTGACTGTGTATTGTTCTTGTTTATGTGTTTACTAAGTGTGCGTGTGCGTGAGTGTGTGCACGTGTCTGCCTCTAAAGTGTGTGTGTGTCTGTGTGTGTGAGTTTGCTGCTCTGCGTGTGCGGTTGTTGTCCTTGGCAAGCTTTGCGAGGCTTGCGGCCAGGCTAATGTGAAGTAGGTTGGGCCAGCGAGCAAGCGAAATGCGCGCTACCCAATAAAGTCTTATCGATATGTTATCGAAGTGCGATTTATCGAACGACGTAAGAGGTTTGTTAAGCGACAGACAAACGAAGATTAATTAATTTGTCCATATTACTTGTAAAACTTCAGCTTTCGATAAGATTAAAAGCTATCGGGTATATCGTTTATCGTTTCTATAATTCAAGTAAAGTAGCTGCTTTTTCAAAATATATCTCTCAATTCGATCATCCAAATAATCAATACTTTTTAGCGAAATTTAGTTATCGATACATTTACAGTTATCGAAGGTAACTTTATTATCGGTTTATTGTCGATCAATAATAGTTTGTCCAGCAAACTAAGGACATTTGTATACGTTTTTCTATACAAATTACCGATTATTCACATATCGAAACGTAATCGATTATTTTATGAGTGCTTTGTAACATAATTTAAGCGTCTAATATGAAATATGGCTACTGCAATATGGAAAACTTTTGAGTTTGAGCTAATTTCCAACTTATCGATAAAGTCGAATTCAAATTGGAAGTCTGCCCAAAAAGTTAGTCCTGAATGAATAAAAGATGCAACTGATGATGCGTCCTAATGGCTTATTTGCCCAAAAAGCGATTGCAAAGTCCCGTTAGACTCCCTTCTACTCCTGCCTCTGTCAGCTTGTGTAGTTCTCGTTGTATGCGCATGCATGTGGCAGGTATCTGTGCAGTTCGTTGCAGCTTAATGCAGCAGCCACACACACACACACACACGCTCACATGGCACACACAACAGTTGCCAAACTTTTGTCAAGCGTAAACCGTTGATAATTGAGGCAAAGACTCGAGCACAGGCCGCAGTCCATGTCCATGTCCATGTCCATGTCCAAGTTCTGGTCGCAGTCTGTTGTCGTGTTTATGTGCCGCAGAGGGAGCCGCATTGGGCCACTGTTGACCAAACACACACACACACACACACACCTATACACACAAGTTTTAAACTCCCTATCGGACAACGAGTTTAATGAGCATAGATTTTTAGATTCTCGTCTTACCTTGTAGGGCGAACGCTTGCGGAAAATGTGCCCCACATGGGAGCAGGGCACAATTTCGAGTGTGCCGCCGCACATCCACGTCTTGAAGGACAGCTCCAGATTCTCGCCGCCCCAGATATCGAAGCCCGAATCGTAGGTGCCCAGGCGCTCGAAGAACTGGCGATCGATGGAGAAGAGGCCGCCAGCCATTGTCGGTGAGTAAACGGGCTCTGAGGTGCTCTGTGAAGTGAAGAAGCAAAATATATTTTTGTTAGTCCAATTGGAGTCCAATCAAATTCAAATTGGTATTTGATAAGCACATTTAATTTGTTTAATTGTTATTAAAAGTTCTCGGCAACGCATGTGGCCAACACGTAAGCTAACTTTTGGCCCATTTTCCACTCCTGCTTGAAGTGCTTTCTGGTTTGAGCCAACTTTGTTTGCTGGCCGCTTCAAGTCGTGCTTTCAACAGCTTTTCCAAAAAACACTTGAGGCCACATTTTATTTGCTACACATTTTCCTATGCTTTTTCGCACCAACTCGAGAACTCTCAACCCCATTTTCCCCCCTTCCCCCTTCCCCACCCTCAACCCTTTATCGTCTAGCTGTCTGTGTTGTCTCCTCTTGTTTTGGAACTTTTCAACAATATTTTTGCTTGTAATTGAATATTTTGTGCTGTGTATTTGGTTTGCTCTTGTTGCCGGTTTCTGACCAGCTGGACTCCATTTTCCATTTTCTATTTTCCATCTTCCATCTTGTGGCACATTTTGCATTTAATTGGAGAATTGCATTGCGTTTTCATTGCAATTGAATTACGATATCTGCTTGTTTTGCAGCACCATGCCACATGCCACATGCCCCATGCAACAGCTGCCTGCAGCATTCACATCGAATAATTAAAAATAAATACAATTCTGTTTATCAGTAAATAAAAACATCAACGTTAATAAATTGCCAAAAATTGTTAATGAACCTAAGTTAATAAAAAAATGTTGATTTTATAGCAAATTATGTTTCCATTATGCTAAAGAGCTTGCTGATCAAAAGTATGCAGGTTAAGTATACGCAACGTTGTACGCGAAGCATAACGGACATAAAAGTAATGCAAATCAACAAAGGCAAAGAAAATCAAGTCTGTCAAATGAAAATGATGCCAAAGTTACAAAAGAATGAGCAAAAAATAAAAAGAAGGCAACTTTTGAATACTCTACTTAAAAATATATATGGCAAGGAAAATTAATATAAATAATATGAATATAAATCAAAGGAGAAAGCAACAAACGAAGAATGTTTTAATAAGAAAATATAACTCAATATGTAAATTTAACCAGATTAAATAGAATAAAGCCTTTTAGATTTTATTTATTTAGAATAAATTAAAGCTTGCAAGCAAATGCCAGTTAAAGGATTCAAGGGGAGTTTGTAATTTCCAGGGTATTTCAAGTGCTGTTAATTGAGTTTCAAAGTTCAACACTTCATATGCAAACGAAATCCCAAAGTTGACGAAGTTTGATTTTACGGAAGCGTAAAATAAATGAAATTGTCACCGACTGACAACAAACAGGGGAAGGGGGAGGGGAAGGGGAGGCTGTCAGCAGTGCTTAAGAAGGAACAAGGGGCGGCTGCTCAGCGTGGGGGCGTGGCGTATCGCTAAGCAACTAAAAATATGTAACTTAAGGCCAACAACAATGGAAAATGCCAGGCAGCAACAACAAAAAAAAAAAGAAACAAAAAAGAAAAGCACGTGAAACGGGGCATGCGGCATGGGGCATGTGGCACAAACAAGCAAACAGCGGCAGGCAGGCAGGCAGTGAGTGAAATCTCCAAACGCGACAAGTGCCATTGTGTTTTGGGCCCAGCCAGCGAGGATGCCCGGAATGCCAGACGGATGTCAGATAGTCCAGATGCAACAGAGAGAGAGAGAGAGAGTGAAGGGGCGGGGGCGTGGCAGGACCTTCAGCTATGCCTTTGGCGGCCGTTGGCAAATTCGCAGTGTGACATTTAATAAACGCTGCTGGCACAAGACAACAATGAATGCAATAGAAGAGAAGGGGCAAAAGGGGGAAGGGGGAATGATAAAAAAGGGGTAACAACAACAACAACAACAACAACAATAGCAATGTTGTAGGCAGACCAGCGGAAGCAGCATGCGGGCGGCCATTTTACTCTTATATGCGCATATATATATATACAGTTATTTTTGTTGTTGTTGTTGCCGCCGGAAGTGACAGAACAAATGGCAAAAGTGAAAAGCAGCAGCAACAAAAACGCAGCCTTCATTTGACTGAGTGTGTGCGTGTGTGTGTAAAAGAATTTTATTGTTATAGTTGAGTATTTTTTTTATGTGTGTACGCTCGACATCCTTTCAGCATATGCATATATAGATATTTTCTATCTATGAACAGTTTTATATTCAAGTCAAAGTCAAGTATTTAATCTATATAAATTCCATTTATATATATATATATGCATGCATGATCAGCATAAAAGGGTATTTAAACTTCGACCCGCATAAGCTAATAGTTAATATTTCTTTTTCTCGCTTTTATTTGTTTCATGCGCTCACCGGAAATGGAAGTAAAAATGAAAATAAGTTTCTTGCGAAAAATAAACTGGAATGAAATGAAATAAAATTCAGCGCTGAATAAATAAATAAACACCGAAAAGATGAGCAAAGTTCCAGTTGCATGCGGCATGTTGCATGCGGCATGTGGCAGCTACAGTTGCCACTATTTGCCGTTGCAGTTGCGACTTTTATTTGTGTGCAAGCAAACAAAGTCGCATAACTTTTTCGCTTTTGCCGTTGGTCGTCAACGCGTTCGCATATAATGCGGCTTAAATGATTCAACAGCAGATAAATATGCCCACTTTTTTATGCCCCTTTGAAAGTCTGTCTGTGTGTGTGTCTGTGTGTGTGACAACAACAAACGAATCATGCGACATGCGGCATGCGGCATGCGTCGTGTGGCAGCACTTGAAATGAGTATTTTTTTTTCTTGCGACGTGTAGAGCGCACTTGATGCCCGCAAGGCTCAAAGGATATGCAAGGCTCAAAGGCTCAAGCAGCCTTTCGTTGGCGGTCGCGTTGAATTTTACTTGATTTATAAACCAATCAATCAATTCAATTTTGTGGCAAGATATGGCCAAACAAAGACCTCGTGCACTGCACACGCAATCAAGCAAAGAGCTTAAGGTTGAGTAGAGAAAGAGACGAAGAAAGACTTAAGAATACCCTGTAAGAATGTGAGCTAAAAAAGGGCAAGCAAAAGATTTTAAAGAAGTTGGTTTTTTAAGTTTATATAAAGGTTTAAAATCATAAATGGGGCTTAAGCTTGAGTAGAGAAAGGTGAAAAGTTGACAGACAAAGAAAATACCCTGTGTGTAAGTAAGGCAAGTGGGTTTTATGATAAGTAATGCGACGTGTAACTGATTAGATATGCCAAAAATCAAGGTAAGTGCTCAAACTTAAGTAGGGAAAAAAGCAAGAGCTGACAGACTAAGAAATACTCTGTACGAAGTTGAAGTTAGAAGAGGCAAGTAGATTTTTTGATAGATATTAGAGTGTAAAAATATTATAGGTATAATTATAACAATTAATTATATTATATAATTATAACAATTAGCCTACTAAATTTATATAATTATTAATTATTATTAAATAACTTTATAAGGCACATTTCTCTATATAAATTTAATAAGTACTTTAAAAGTATCTTTAAATATCTCGATGAAGAGTAATAATAATAAAAAAATAAATAATAAATAATAATAAAAAATATTTAGTATTTATTTTTTAAAGCAAAAATCTTTACTTTTCCTATTGTCAACAACTCTTGAAATATTCTGGGAAACCTGCCTTAAAAGTGTTGTCTCAAATGTTAGTTTCTGAAAACTTTTCCCCCTAAAAACAATATAAGCTTAACCCCGTTTTCATGCACAATAGTTTAATTCAACTTAATACCAATTAAGCAGCTAAAGCTGCAAACATGAATGAAAGCAGACAATTTTAAATACCCTTCAGCTGTGACACATATACATATGTATGTTTTTGTATATATATATTTATTTGCAAAGTGGCTTAAGATACCCCAGTTTTAGGCCACTTTTCAGGCCTGGTGAAAAACTTAAGTGCTGCACATTTTTCAGGATGGCTTCAATGGCACAGCGACAGCCTATTTAGATATCAAATAAATCTTGCGGCATTTATTACGTTACGTCCGAAGCGTGTTGAGGGCGACACAGTTTTTAGCTGAAAAATGACGGGTCCTTTGGCCGCCAAAGCCATTCGTCAAGTGCAAGGCAGGAGGAGGAGAAGAATCCTTGAAGAATCCTCTGCCTGGCGGCAACCGCAAATTAAGCAGGCAAAACGAGGTCTGCCGCAATGTGTGTGTGTGTGTGTGTGCTATGGAAATAATGTGCTAACCTGCGGGCTGCCAACAACGACAACAACAACAACAAGCGCATTAATATCAAATAAAACAGTCACGAAAAGCGGCAGGAGGCGCCAAAAAAAAAAGAAAAAAAAAATATATGCCCGCGAATATCGTAAATGTCAGCGTCGCTTTGTCAGTGTGTGTGTGAGTGTGAGCTCCTAGAAAGTAGGCGTGGCAGACACGCTCAAGGGCGCAGTCAGGCAACAAAATGTTAAAGAAAATACATATATATAAAAGAAAATGGAAAAAGGGAAGAAAAAACGCTGCTTGACATAATGTGAAGTTGACTTTTGACAAGTGCTTGCTGGCTGACACGCCCCCCCACATCTACACACACACACACACACACACATATACACTAGGTTTTATCTGTAGTTTGAAGTGAAGCTTAACTTGAAGAGTTTTCATGCCGCGTTTCCATAGCACACATTTGCATGAGGAAAAGCGCTAAAAAGTCGCCACAGTTGCGTAAGTTTCAAGTTGAGCTCGAGATCTCAAAGAAAGTAAATAAAAAAAGATGTTTGCTGGATTTGAGTTGAGGTACGTCGTTGAAGTTGCCGCTTAACCCGCTTAGCCAAGGCCTAAACTACGTCCAGCTTATTAAAATGCTTAAAACAGAAACACACACAGATACACACCCACACACACACACACACACACAAATGTTACATGAAACGCATCAAATTAGCATAAAAAAAGTTGTTCGCTGCTTTGGTGATTTTGCTTTGATTACCGGTTCACTGGGCCGTTAGCGAGTGCTTAAGAGGAAGAAGAAGAGCAGCACCAGTAACTGTATCCAGAACCCAAAACACACACACAAACACACACACACAACAAACCATAACCCAAAGCTAAAGCCGAAGCTGAAACTGTCTGTTCATCTCAGTTCTTGGGCGTAGTCAAAGCAACCAATAAAAAAAGGGGGGTCCTGTGAAAGTCTTGTTACCTTGTTTGTAAGGCAATATGCTAATCTGAGGGCGTGCTAAATTTTCTTTTTTATTAGTCAGCTTCCTCTGCTGAAAACACACAAATTGTGTCTGCTTTGTTTTTATTTGCACAAAGAGATTTTCGTCAAGAATAAGGCAAATTTTTATGTTTATAGAATTTAATATCTAATCAATATGTATAAAAAGCAGAATCTTGTTTTCTGTCAATTAACATATTTTGGATTTAATATGCAGTCTTAGGCAGTTTAGTTAAATAAGTGAAGTAAGTTAATGATGAGATTTTGGATTTATTTTAGCTTATGTGTTTAAATGCTGATGTAAATATATTCTATATATACTAGATACTCAAAGACTGCTTGGCAATTAAATTTAATTAATTTTTAATTTTTATCTTTGACAATTATTTATTTGAACTTTCGTTAATTTAATTTGGAAAACTGGAAATGTCTCAAAAATATTTTTGAAGGGGGGCTAGATACGTCACTTATATTTTATTAAGCACAGCTCAGTATTTAATACACATTTTATAAATTAGTTAATTAAAATTAAAATAAAATAAAAACTTTGCTCATTAAATAAATTAATAATAACTTGCTTTAAATAAAACTAAAATACAACCATTAAACACACTTTCCACAGGAATTCCACCCTCTTCTCCTATTAAAATAAGCTCGTTTTGCATGCATTTAAAATACTTATTTTTTAATAACGAAACTTTGCTTGTGCACTTAAAAGTAAAAAGTGGCCCCCTTTGGACGACGCCTCTGGACGAGGGCGCTCATAAAACGCAGCAGAGATTTTCGCGCGAGCGCTTGGAAAACTTTGTGCGTTTTTACACGCGACGGGCGCGTTCTAAAAGTGCAATAAAAGTAAAGTGCAACGCGGCGTATTAAGCAGTAAAATGCGCGCACGTGCAACAAACGACAACAACAACAAATTAAAAGTAACAAAGAAAGAGAGAGGGAGAGAGAGAGAGAGACAGAGAAAAGATGACGCTGACTAAATTTAATGAAAATTAAAAGAAAATGTTGAAGCTGTCCCGCAGCCAAATGATACTCGAAATGAGCTCGTCAAAAATGGCGGCGACTGTGGCACGTGCCCCAAAGCGGAAATGGCCGCCTGCCCCACAGGATATGGCCAAAGTCGTGCCAACTTAGACGCTTATTTAATTTGCCGCGCAGTTATTCAAGTTGGAGCCAAGTTGAGGGGGAACGGGAAAAAGCTCCCGCTGGACAAAACATAATTACCGCAGGAGGACCGAAGGGGGAGGGGGCGGGGCTAGTGACGCCTCTGTGCTAGACGAGGTCCATCTGTGGTCCTGGCTCAACCAAAATTCGCGTGCACGTTCAACTCTCTATCAACATTCCCCATTTCCATTTCCATTCCTTTTCCTTTTTCCCCTCCAATGTCCTTTCAAAGTGCTGAAAATGAAGTTTTTGATTATGCGCAACGCGCACTCAATTTGCATTTGCAAGAAGGGGAAGGGAGGAGGGGGAGGGATGGGGAAACTGCCTCTATAAGCACGTGCTTATGCCTAGTTTATGGCGCACATGATGATAGCCGAGAACCTGGCCATAAGCAGCCCATTAATTATGCAACTTTGCCCAACAACTGATGGCCAGCAAATGCAAAAATGTGCCGAGTTGAAGTCAAAGATTGTTAAATATAATTTAAGATTTATAATATATAAACTTGTTTGATTTGGGCTACTAAAAGTGTTTTTAAAGCAGGGAAAACATCTGATATTTAATATACATCTTTAATGTAAAAAATATATTAAAAATAAATAAGTTAATATAAGTTCCTTTTAACGATAATCAAAAGATGATCAATTGTTTTTTTTATTGTTAAATATGATTTAAGATATATAATATAAATACTTGTTTGAACTACAGAACACAGCTGTAAATTATATATGTATATATATCACCTTAATAATAATCGAAAGTATATCAATTTTCCTTCATTATCTGTTTACTAAAATACCTTTTTAATAGCTATAAAATCTCTTTATAGACTTTTTTTCTATTTAAAGCAAAGTTTCATAGTTTATTTCAAATAACTGCTATTAAATTATTTGTGGCTTTTAAAAATGGCCGCTTACCAAAGGTTTTTTTAAAACCTGCTATTGGCGCATTTAACACACATGAACATACACAAACACACACACACATACAAAGTATGGCTGAAAGGACTGCTGAAAATATGCATTTGCTGGCCAATTAATAATGGCAACCTGCAGGCAGACGCGTCCAGGCGCAGTTGCTCCACATTTTGGCAGACAGCAGTCAAATGATGATGATGATGATGATGATGATGATGATGATGTTGATGTTGATGTTGGTAATGTGGTCTGGCAAGCCAAACTTTAAGCGAAAAAAAATAGCGTACTGATATACACACATACAAACATACTTACATACAGACATACATATATAGTCATCTATCTGCATGTCAAGCTTGAAGGGAGGAGGAGGAGGAGAATTCAGCTGGGTGTCTATTGGGAGCAGCATAATTTTGTCTGGCCATGCACAAAATATCGGTTGCGAAAATTGCTTAAAAATGAACCAACTGCTGGCAGTTGATGGATGGGCCAGCAAAGTGGGGCCACTTGCCGCTTTCCCTCCCTACCCCTTCCCCTTTCCCTTCTAGCCACTAAGCAGCTGCAGAATGTTTTTGGACTGACTGCTGCATCAGAGAATTTTGTTTGTTTTTGAAGTGCATGCGACGAGACTTTAAAAATTTCATATCTACTTTTAGTAGTTGCTGCTGCTGCTGCTGCTTTTGCTTATTTCCATAGCGATTTCTCATGCATTTTTGCTGAGCACACACACACGGACAACACTCTTAGTGAAATATGTACACACACTAGCATATTTATACCCTAACCACAAGGAATGTGGCAGGCAGATGAATGCCTTGGCTAAAGCATAAAAGCAGCTAAAAAAAAAGTGGTCTAGACAAGAAGTTCGTAGAGCTGTTGAATGCTTGAAGAAGTCTATAAAATATAAGTCTAAAACAGTTAATGTTAATCAGATATACTGTGGGTTTCGGAAAACGAAAAAAAATTCAACACAAATGCAGAAAAGAATTTGGACAGATTTTTATACAATAAGTGTAAAGTATGTATGTATATATACTATATATAAAGAATTTATTATAAAAGATGAAATTCCACAACTTAAATAGTATTTTGTCTAAGAGAAATATTTTAATGAAAAACAACTATATTTATATTAATTTAATATCATTTATATAATTTCAAATATCAGTGAACAGTTAAAGTGCCACAGATTCTTTTCTTAAACCTATCAGAATTTAACTTCAATAGCTTCTCTTTTCTATTAAATAAATTTCAATTTCACTCAAATTTAATTCCCATTTAAGTATTGTTTAAGTAAAGAGTTTTCTGCTTTTCAGCTAAACAAAAAATGATTGCTATTGAATTATTTAAGTTAAGTTAGGTCCAAGCAGCTTCGTCATGTGGCATGTGGCAAGTGTGGCAGTTTAAGTAGTTCGGGTATTTCGATAGTCACGCATGCCACAGTTAAATACTGTGTTATTTTTTTTTTTTTGGGGGTTTTTGTTTCTGTTTTGTTTTCGCTTTTCTTTTCGAGTGTGCTGCGCATTTTTACGAGCGCTTTTTAATAAATCATGCGCCACGTAAGCTGACTTTCATATACAGAGAAAGTCCTGTATGTGTGTGTGTAGAGGGTGTGTGTGTGTGTGTTGCCTCTGCCTGGTTCGCTTGAGTGAGTGATTTGCATATGTTGCTGTTGATGCTGTTGCTGCAGCTGCAAAAAATGGCCGAGCACACACACAAATCACTTTGGGGCAATGGCGTGGCCACGCCCACAATGAGCAGGGTGAGTGTTCTAGGCCAACGCCCCAAAAAGTGGTCGTTAGCCACGATGATTTTTCCATGGTCCTCCCTCGCTCCTCCTCCTCCTCCTCCTCTCGCAATTTCTGTTCACATACTCGTCCAAACAGCTTCGCTTGGGTGCAAATTAATACACTTGCGAGCTGTTGGGATTGCAGCGTGATCTTGTTATTCCCCCCTTCCAAACTCCTCCCCCTCCCCCCCATCCACAATTTCTCCTATTATCATTGTTATGGTTTTCGGTGGAACAACAACAACAATACTAACAACAAAAGCTGCTTCTGCTGCGGACTGCGAACAAAGTTTTTCATGGCTTAATATGCAAAGTTATGGCTCCAACGGCAGCTCCTGCTGACCATATCCTGTTATCGCTCCGGTCAGCTGGTCAGGGACATACCTTAGCTGTAAACATTACCCTGTGGTCAGCTTGTGCTGAGCATGTGCTTACTTGTTGGTCACTAATTATACTTAAATATAGAATAAAAAAGAACTGAACCACCATAAGCCAGATTTATATTAAATATGCACATTATATTTAAATACTTTTTAGTTTTGAGCTAAAGCAAAGTCAAAATAAATTGGTTTAGTTAAACAGAAAGCAGATGCTAAATTTAAATAAACTCAAGTTTTTAAATATTTACATGAATGTATTACAAATAAATGTTATTATATTGTTATGTATTTTAATGTGCTGATTTAATGTGCATTATATAATTATAAATAAGTCAATTGTTATATTTAAATATATGTATTTTAGAGAAGCTGCATATAAAAAAATTAAGATCTTGATTATTTAAGCGCGTTTATGACAAATTAATGTTAAAATATGCAAAATATTGTAAAGTGCAAGTATTATATTTAAATAATTGTATTTAAGAAGAGCTCAGAATCTTAAATATTTATAGGAATGTTATATGCATATAATATATAATGCATAATGGATAATTCCAGTATTATATATATATTTATAAATATATATTTAAAAAAAGCTTCGAATTATATGAAATATATATACATATTATATTTTATTTATTATTATTTTTTTTATTTTTATATTATATATAACTATGAATCCTATCTAACTTTACAGTCCCTTTCAATTGGATTTCTCTCTTTAAATTTTACCCACTCGTGACTATCGCAACCTGCTCTTCGTTCGTGTCACGCTCGCCGTTCGTGTCACGCTCGCAGCCTTGTTCCCAACACAACAGCGGCAAGTGGCAGTTAAGCGCATTAAATTGGCGGCCATTTTATAATATTCGAATAACATAATTTTGCCATTATTAACGAACGCCCGAGCAGCAAGGCAGCTCCTAAAGAGGGGCGGGGGGCGGGGGCGGAGGGGCGGGCTGCGCCACTTGTGCCACATTTTTAACAAATGTGCAGCAGACTTTCAGGCGAGTGTAAAATATATCGCCGCAGCTTTTCAGCGCGCTGGCTGCACGTTTAATTAAACACTGACCGAAGCAATATATATATATATATATATATATATATATATATATAAACGGATATAAAAAGAGTGAAAGAGGGAGGGAGTAAACTTTATGTATTGGTTGGCCAACTGAAGCGTTGAAGCTTATGGGGCAGGGTCTTTTTTTATTTATGGGGATTGTGCTCCCCACTCGTAACAACATTTCAATTAAAAGTTAAACTGCATGTAATTTTCAGAAAATGTGTAAGTAATAATGTTGCTCGCTGCGCTCTACTTGAGCCAAATTAATTTGCAAAATATAAAAAAACAGGGAAAACCAAAAACAAAAAGCCCCAAAGCGTTAAGAGATCAAAACCAAAAAAAATAAAAACAGCAAAAAGGGCAAAGCTAAAAAAAAGGTTAACCAAAAGAGACTAGACCCAAAAAACAGGCTTGCCATTAATTAAAAAAAAAGTTGTAAAGCCAGGATAAAAAAAAAAAGAGCAGCCTCTGAAAAAGGTTTTCGTTTGCGCAACTAAATTCAATTTGAACGCAGGCACAAAAAGCGTTGCCTGCGATTTGCCTTTGGCCAGTTTAGGCCATCTTTTTTATCGTTTTGGCCCTGTTTCTGTTTAGCTCGTGCGTGTGATTGACTTAATCATAAGCCGTGGGCAACGGTAAGAAGATGGAGGAGAAGAAGAAGAAGTGGCAGCTTATGTAAATTGTGAACGGCAAGCAATTTCAATTATACGCCGCCCACTTTCTCTCAAATTGTTCTTAATTTAAAAGGTGATAATTGCTCGACACACAAAAATTGGTCAAATTGCAACAATATAAACTGGGGAAAAACAATTTTAGAGAAATGCAAATTTTTGTGCTGCATATGCGCATAAAAATAAATACAGGCAAACATAATAAAAAATTCCTGTCACACAAATTGAGAATCGACAAAACATTTTATGCAAATAACTCGGAACTAGTTCTTTTAGCTTCCGCTGCTGAATGTGCGTAGGATGAGCGTGTTCATGAATACCTAAGCAGCTATCAGCAGGATGTCTATGTGTGTGTGTGGACAGGACGAGGGCAAATGTCAGCGGGCAGCTGTAAATAAATGAAAGTGACTCGACTTGGGGCCAAATGAAATATGAAACATATTAGAGGAGCTAAAAAGACAGCAAAGTAAGCTAAAGAGAGAAAGAAAGATGGAAAGAAAGAAAAGTTTATGGAAAAGCGATTATGCAACAGCAAGGAGGAAAAAAGGTAAAAACCTTTGCTGTTAACAAAAGCCTCTTAGGCTTTTTTTTAAAACTCAACAAGCTGGGCCGCAAACGAAAGGAAATCAGCATTTAAATAGAATCTATATATGGAAATCAGTACAGTAAAAGTTCAAATAAAAACTGTTGTATACGTAAATATATATACATGTGTGTATATATATATATATATGTGTGTGTATGTATTTGAACACAGTCCGAATTCATTTGAGATTTATAGTCTGAATTTTTGGCAGCTGGCGTTGATTGAAATGCATACAGTGTGCACTAGCTAAGTGCAAACAGAATTCGAGTTGGATTTTTTGATAATAGAAAAGTTTGCTTAACAGGCAGACATGTTTTTTTTTTTGGTAATTAAAAATAGTTTATATAAGACTTTAAAATAAAAAAAAGGTAAGTTATCTTAAATATCGATGTCATAATAAATTATTATATTATAAATTAAATACATACATGCATTTCATATTAAATAACACAAAACTATAAATGCCTAATAATAACAAATTAAATAATTTCTCTTTAAAAGTTGACTTTATATATTATATTAAAAATGTTTCTATATAAAGTTAAGTAGGAAATAAAAGTTTTAATGAATTTTTTTGAAAATAAGCTTTAGTGAGCGTTCACTGTATTTACTTAGATGTCATAACAGGGCTGGGCTTCGTTTGTCGATCGTCGCTTCGCAGTTCGCTTTGTTTATCAACTCGCGCTTTGCTCAAAAGCGAACAACAACAACAACGACAACGACAACAACAACAGCAACACTGACAACAACAACAACCTTAAGAAGAAGAAGAGATGAACATCATATCAACCTTCGCAAACGTTGATCGCAGCGCACAAGTTTCAGTTTCAAGTCGTCGTTCAAGCGGCAAACACAACTAAACTCAACTTGACTCGACTCGAATTCAGCACTTGAGACAAAGCAACTTTCCTGCGAGAGAGACAGAGAGAGAGAGAGAAAGAGAGAGTGAGGATGACTATGAAGAAGAAGATGACGGTGGCTCTGTTGGGGCTCTGGACGCTGCTGTGCCTGGCCAGCGTGGAGGCGGGCAAAGTGGGAAATCAACAGCAGCTGGGGCCACAACGGCACTTGGTCTGCTTCTATGACTCGGCGAGTTTCGTGAAGGAAGGTGAGTTGATTCGATTGACCAGCCAAACTGCTTACGTAATCCCCCCGCTAAGCTAAGCTAAGACAGACAGACATATAAAAAATAAGCAAGTAGAATACAGAATACAAAAATGACCAAAAGAAAAAACAGAAAAAAGAAACAGCTTGGAAACAAAGTGCGGCTTATCAGTCAAGTTCTAGAAATTAGGTTGATTTGTTTGTTTTTGTGTTGTGTTGGAGCAAAGCGAGCGATAACGAACACCGTTTAACAATTAAATGAATCCCCTTAAACACACTGAGAGAAATTAAATGGAGCAGACTCTTAAAATAATATAAAGTGTTTTAAATAAAATGTTTCACCTAAGTAAAAACCTCTAGTCTCCAAGTAAATCTTTCTTTATAAAAACTTCATTCTGATCTATTTTTCTATATCTTTTAAACCTCCTTTTAATCTTTATTTGCAATTAAAAAAATGCTTTTAAGGTGAGTTAATTTTCTCTCTTTCAATTATTAAAGTAAAACATTTATTTTAAATAATTATTACATTTTCTTTGTAAGCACAAAGAAAACATTTTAAATATTATTAGAATTATTTTTCTCATTCTTTACCATAAATTCATTCCAATATATTTTTCTATAAATAAATTCTGTCAAGATATGTTCATATGAAAAGTAAAAGATTTCCTTCAAGTAAATAGTAAAATAAGCATAAAAAAGACATTCGTAATATTATTTGTAATATTAATTTCTTTCTTTACAAAAAATTCCAACCAATGTATTTACGTATATATTCTAAATTTCTATTCTCCATTTATATATTTTTTATCTCTATTCACCAATTGAAATAAATGATTTTTATTATTATTTTATATATTATAATTTTCCCTTTCCCTCTTTTCTCTCTTTTTCTCTCTTTAGGACTTGGCAAGCTGGTGATTGATGATTTGGAGCCTGCTCTGCAATTCTGTGATTATCTGATCTACGGTTATGCGGGCATCGAGCGTGAATCGCACAAGGCCGTGAGTCTCAATCAGCAGCTGGACTTGGATCTGGGCAAGGGGCTTTACCGTACGGTGACCCGTTTGAAGCGCAAGTATCCCAACTTGCGTGTGCTGCTGGGCGTGGGCGGCGACAAGGACATCGAGACCGACAAGGATGCCAAGGAGCTGCCCAACAAGTATCTCGAGCTGCTCGAGAATGCCACAGGTCGCACTCGCTTCGTGAACACCGTCTACTCGCTGGTAAAGACCTACGGCTTCGATGGCGTCGACATCGCCTGGCAATTCCCCAAGAACAAGCCCAAGAAGGTCCACAGCGGTCTGGGCAGCATCTGGAAGGGCTTCAAGAAAGTCTTCAGCGGCAACTCAATTGTCGACGAACGCTCCGAGGAACACAAGGAACAGTTTACGGCGCTGCTGCGTGACGTGAAGAACGCTTTCCGCCCAGACAATCTTTTACTTGCCACAACTGTGCTGCCCAATGTGAATGCATCGCGTGGGTTTTCAATTAAGTTCTACTTTTATATTCTGGTTAAATATTCTTTTTCTTTCCAGTTTTCTTTGATGTGCCCGCTGTTATCAATTATCTGGACTTTGTTAATCTCGGCGCCTTTGACTTCTTCACTCCTCAGCGCAATCCCGAGATCGCCGATTTCGCTGCGCCCATTTACGAGCTGAGCGAACGCGATCCCGAGTTCAATGTGGATGCCCAGGTCAAGTTCTGGCTGCGTCACAGCTGCCCGGCCAGCAAGATCAATGTGGGCGTGGCCACCTATGGCCGCCCCTGGAAGCTGACCGACGATTCGGGCGAGACGGGCGTGCCGCCCGTCCAGCATGTGGTGGATGAGGCACCCGTGGGCGGCAACACCCAACTGCCCGGAATCTACAGCTGGCCCGAGGTCTGCGCCCTGCTGCCCAATGCCAACAACGCCCACTCCAAGGGCGCCAATGCGCCGCTCAACAAGGTCGTCGATCCCGCCAAGCGCTTCGGCTCCTACGCCTATCGGGCCGCCGACAAGAAGGGCGACAACGGCATCTGGATTAGCTTCGAGGATCCCGACACGGCCGCCGACAAGGCCGGCTACGTCCGCAACAACAATTTGGGCGGCGTCGCCTTATTCGATTTGTCCTACGACGATTTCCGCGGACTTTGCACCCACGAAAAATATCCCATTCTGAGGGCAGTCAAATATCGTCTGTCTAACTAATTTTATTCTATTCGGCGTCCTTTTAAAATGTTTTTGCAATTGCATTTTTGAAAAATATAAAGTTTTAAATGTGCCTTAAATGTGTTTATAAAGAAGGGGATTTTTTTAAATGCGTAAGAAATTTATAATTTATGCGAAGTTGTTTAGAACTTTTTCACTTCTTTATAATCTGAATTTTTTGATAGTAAGTCAAAAAGAATATAAGCATAAATCTAAAACCTTATAAAGTATGTCCATCTATTATAGAGATAATGTCTGATTCCCTCTATTTTCTTCTATAGCAGCTCAAGATCTGGGAAACTACTTAAACAAGCCAAGAAAATCTTTCAAGTATAAATTCTCATATTCAATAAAAATAATGGGTTCATCATAAACAAAGCTAAGTATCCGTTGTTAAATTATAGGGTATCTGCAAGTACTGCACGGTCAACTAGTGCCTCTTTATAGTTCTACTAGCCAATTATATTTTATATATATATTATATATATTCTCTAGTAAATTTCGCATATAAAATTGACGAGCTTAAACCAAAGTTTAATTTCTCAAATGCTTTATTTTATTACAAATACTTAAAAGTCTAGCTGCACGTATTCATTTTTTAAGTCTGTTAAATTCTGTTTTATATATATTTTAAATTTATTACACCACTTTCATTTAAGATATGTTTGTTTTTTGACCTTGTGCGTTGATGGATGCTAAAATCCAATTGACTTTGGCATAAAAGCGTAATCGGCTTTAACATTAAAGGAGCGACACAACAAGTGACACACACATGCACACACGCATACTCACACTTAAACACATATAGTCGTGATGCTTTCTAAATTGACTGCTCAACATTTGTCATTTGGGGCGTGTAAGGCAGCTAAAAATTGCGCATACGCAGCGTATTACAGCAAAACACTCGACGCAACGAGCCAGCGAATGCTCTAGCTTTCGTGTTATGCACGATTTCACAAGGACAACAACACAGACACAAGAACGTAACGTAACGTAACGTAACGTATAAATGGAAAAAGGCTCTCAAAACGCACGCATAGGCAATCAGAATGGAATAAACCTAAAGCGCAAGAAATGAAATGAAACGTGCAATGTGTGTGTGCGAGTGTGTGCCGAGTTTGTATACGTGTGTGTGTGTTGGGTATTAGAAACCATTTACCTATCCACACAGGCCCATTACACAAACGCATACATAAGGATAAGAGAAAACGACGACGACAGCCAAACAATTTTTATAGGTAAACTTTACCTATTTTTTTATATTTTGAGCCAGGACCCAAACTCTGTGTGTGTGTGTGTTATGTGCCTCGCATTAAGTCTAGGTATGGTCGTATGGTCTGCTATGTATATTTAAAGGACTGTCCAACGCTGCGTATGAGTGTTTTTGTCTCGGCAATATTGCGTATGCGACACGCTGGCCGTATACCTAAGTTATTCTTTTTTTTTTTCAAATAATTGGATTAGTGTTTCTACATATGGCATTCCCATCGTACACTGTACAGTTAAACCACGCTACAACAACCACGAGCGCCATTTCAACGTTTCTGGTATTTATATATGAAATTTGTTGTTGTTTTTTGTTGTTGTTGTGTGTGGTTTTTGTGTGTGTGTGTGTGTGTAGTTTTGCTTTGGGTTATTTGAGCTTTCACTGTGTGTATGTGTGTGTGTGTGTGTATTATATGTTTTTTATTTGGCTTTGGGCTAACAGCTAACAAACCCGAGCGGATTAGTTGGCTGCTTCAGCAGCATTTTCATTATTTTTAGTTAGCTGCCGGAAGCGTCGACCGAATTAGTTTTTTTTTCGCCCCCTTCCACATATATATATACACTACAAATATATATGCATATACTTCCCTTTATACGCCTCGGTAAACACTATTGCAATTTGTGCTGCGCTTTGCATATTTTACTCGACTCGCAAATTTGTAGGCCATTTGTTGCGCCCAGAAGTATGCTTTAAAAAAATGAAGGCAAACAAAACAGATGGAGAAAGAAATAATTTGGTAAAAAGCGCATTTTGGCCAAGACGCCGGCAGCTTACCTAAACTAATTGAATTAAAATATGATAGCAATCACTTTTAAATAAGAAATAAGAAAAATTCAAGATTTGCAATCAAATTTATGAAATTAAGCAATTTTTTTTCTTTCTTGGGCAACTTTTATCGCTGCCGATTTGAGCAAAAGTTTTAAGGAAAAACTTTTCAAGCAATTGAAACTAAATATTTATTTGTCTTTAAGAGGATTGCAGAAAACTATGCAGACTTTAAATTATAAGTTTAAAAGATGTAAAGCAGCTTTTTCCTACAATTCAAATAAATGCCTTTAAGCTAAATTTACCCCAAAACACAAAAGTAAAAACACATTTGGAGGAAACATTTGCTTTAAAGGATTTTTAACTGCCTGCCAGAGTAACATGAGACATGAGAGCACGTTAAAAGGTTCAAAATAAAATAAAGGAAACGTGTGGCATGTGTGGCAAGCGTGGCGTGGCAACTGCGTGAGGTAACTCAAAATGCGGCAGGTGAAAGGATGGCAATAAAAATGTTATAGAAATCTGGGCAAAAGTTCGCTCCGCGTGAAGAACTCATTGTTTAAATATTATTTACGAGCGCTGGGCCACATTAAAGTCGCCTCTCACAATTTGCCCCAAGCTCTGATTTATGCTCCACCTTCAGACAAGCAAATTTCGATGGCAAAAGTTGAACATTTTGCCAAAAATTTGCTGATTGAAAAGAACTCGGGAGGGGGAGGGAGGGAGGGAAAGGTGGCAGCTGTGGGCAGCCAAGCGGATGGCAGCTGCCAAGTTTAATGCCAAATCCATTAGCCATTGGCGCTGGCAGCGCCACTCACGTGTAATCAGGCAGCTGCCCTCCAACCCCCTCTCCCCCTCTGCCCCTTCGCCCTTCTTCTAGCACATTTTGATACCTCAACACACACTTTACAAATATATCGATTCTAAAGCAACGCTTCAAGAACAACAAAACTCAAAACACAAACAAAACTCCACTTCCAACAAATATATATATATATATATATATATATATATATATATATATAGCTTTAGCTACTCGTCCTCCTGCTGTTTCGTCCTGCGTCCTGTCACACGCTACCTATGTTTATTATTGCTGCTGCCGTCGTAACAAGTTGAGCAACTTTTTGGACACACACAGAGAGCAAAAGTTGTGCGCAGCGGCTTTAAGACTGTCAACAGCTGCCCGAAGGTAGAAGGATCGAGAGCTGTTCCTTGTTTGTGGCTGCGGCACTTCAGGCTGCCAGTGCTTAGAGGGCGGAACATGCGAACAGCATTTTCACATATTACGAAATAAGTATGCTTCATGCTTTAAGCTGCCCGCATCCCAGATACCCTAGATTCATTATTTTCCATGTGCTCAATTAGCAACTTAATTGGGAAGTTTGTTGACTTTAGCTTCTTTAATATAAAATATGGTAAAAAAACATAATCTTATAGTCGATAAATATCGATTGAGGGTAAGTCGAAGTATTTAATAGCCATAAGTTGTTTATAATTCCTCAAAGTTTATACGCGATGATGCCGATTAACTTAACCGTAATCGATAATTATCGATGTAAGGAAAAATTAGCTTATTTTAATGATTGCTCTGCTGTTCATAAGTACGATAAGTGCATACAAACGATTAAAACTATATCGATATTTATCGATTTTGGGTGATTGCAGGAAAGCTATCGATAAATAATAACCCTTAGGCTTAATTTGTTCTCCTTATCTGTTGTTTACTATGACTTAGACAACTTTCTACAAATAGCTTCAAACATTAAGGCTGACCGAGAATATAAGTATAGTTTATTGGGCCGCAGGGTTGCCACCTTTTCTTTAGATATTTCCAGGGGAGCGCATTGAGAAAAAAATGGCTTTTCAATTTATGTCGCAACAGCAGCGGAAACTTTGCGACTGTCATTTATTGCATTTTGTCGCACATGCGAGAATTTTGCTTTTATTTTCAAAGATTTTTCTTTTTGCCTTGTTCTGGCAGCCATTATCATTGCCTACACACACATACATAAACACACACACATAGAAAAGACAGGCTACATTTATGGCTCATTCGCATTTCGTAGCCGGCAAATTGCCAATGTGGTGCTCAGGAAATGCTTTACTTGATTTAGCTGCTAAGTGCAGCTGCAGGCGGCAAGTGGCAACAACAACAGCAGCAGCAACAACAACAAATGTTGTCAGCGACTTTGGCAAGGATTTTGGGGCAACAATGTTCCCATAAATTCCCTTGGCGCTTGTAAAAACAATTATGCCAGATATTTACGCCGCAAAAGCTGCTGCTGCAACTGCAACAGCAACTGCAACACCAACAACACACGACAGCAGCAGCAACAACAATTGTTGGCTTTTAATTGGAGTCAACCCCTTTTGCAGTAATTTCCTCGAATTATTTCTGTCGGTTTAACGCGTCGTATGCGTAATATCACTTACGACAGCTGTACGCACGTAATTCGCGCGACACTCAAAAGACAAATGCCGAACGAATTGTTTAATTAAAATGTTCAACAAAAAAATCAACAACAATTGCAATAAATTAACACTGAAAATTTTAAATCAGGCAAAATTTCAGCTATAGCTAAAAGAAAAACACATTTATAACAACATTTTTTGGGCACTCGACAAATGCGAAGCATCATCGAAAACTGCATCAGCAAGTGGCTGAATGTGGTCTGAATGTGTTGTGAATGTGGTTTTAAAGTTTAAAGCCAACAACTAAAATTGCATTTCAAGTGCTTGCCTAACCATTCACGAATGAATATTCCTCCTATTCATCTCACTCAGCCCGCAGCTGAAGCTGCTGGGGCGACAAGTGTCGGGCAGGTAATGCGAATTTATGCGCATTAATATTAAATTGGGTCTTCGGGCACACAACTCACACATATCTGCGTTTACTTAGGCACTTAACACACGCACACACACACTAACACACACACACACAGAGGTCACCACTTTTTATTATGACAAACAAGCTTGTTAAATATTTTGCACACTTGTTTTTTTCGGGTTTGCCCCTCGAAAAGTTGCATTGGGTTGTTAAAAATTAGAAAATCAACAAGTTTTTCACACACACAACATAAACAGTTTATAAAAAGCGAAAAATTTCACTAAAAAACTAAAGTTATATTTTGTCTATTCTTAGATTTGAGTCATAAATATGGTAAATATGAGTATTACAATTGAGAAAATGCATTGACAAACAGGTTTAGAGTCACGTTCGAGTAAAATATTTATTGAGTAACCTTTAGTTTCTATTTTATAGATAAATACTAGCTGATGTAATATAAAAATTAATCACATATAAATAAAATTAATGCTTTATATAGTAAATAATGAAATAGCTGTTTAAATACTTTATTTGTAATTTGTTTATATCAACTTTTAGCATATTTGACTATGCCTATTTATTTAACTATTTAACTCGGCTTACCATTGCTTTAAAAAATTGACATATTGACCTAATTTTTTGAAAAAAATCTTTTGCTCTTTTCCAGCTTTTAGCTCTTAAATATTTTTGTGCATGGAAATTTGATTTAAGCTTGAATTCCATGTTGATTTGTGTTATGCTGAATCGAAATTCCCAAATGAACCGACGACAAACAAAACCATATCATAACCAGGCTTTGATTGTGTAAGTATGTGTGTGTTTTGTGTGTGTGTGTTTTGTGTGTGTGTTTGCTTTGATGGCCACACTCGCATTTTGGGTAGTCACGTTTCGAGCGCTTTAAGCGACTTCGTGTTTTCCGTTCTGCGCGCGTATTTTGTAAAACGTATTTTTGGTTTACCGTAGTTCAGCTAAACCCAACTATAACGCATACTCACACACACTCGAGCACACACACAAACACTGGAATAATATGGCATGTGCTTAAACAAACACCGCAGTTAACCCAACCCGCCCACATTTGAACTGTTTGAAAATTTCAATGTGGTCGTCGGGTTTGCCAGAACTTCAATTACATATATACATACATACATATATAGGTATATAAAGAGGTGTGTTTGTGTGTGCATATATTTATGTAATTTGGCTTGAACTTACATTATGGCGTTTCTTCTCACGTTCCGGCACCGAATGCCAACTGAATTGTAAATTCCAATCGAAGCCGCCCACATTTACACCGCTCGAGTCGCGATAATGAAACTCCAGCGTTGTGTCATCGATAACATCGATAACAGGACAGACAACGGTCGTTGAGTTGCGCGCTATGCGATCCAAAAGTGGTTCCAACCAACCTAGAACAGAAAAATATATGATACACAATTAAATCGGTCAAGTTTTGGCAAAGTTATAGCATGCTTTTTTCCGAAAAATCTCCAAAAAAAATGTCTTAGTCAAATGCATATTTTTTAACGATTCAAAATTCCAATTCATGGCTAAAATGGTTTCGGCCATCAAAATCGGGCAAAATTTGGAAAAGTTATGGCACTTTGAAGTCTACATATATTCCTAGCAGTATATCTGGAGGCCATTTGGGAGCTTTACTAGTAAAAATTTGTGTAATTTTTGGGCGATTTTTTATAGAAAAATAAACTACCTCAGAATTCAGTTTAAGGTCGATTTTTATACTAATATTGACATCCGGTATCGATTAAAAATAAAAATTCGCGTTTCTAAATTTTGAAAAAAAAAATTTTTCCGAAAATCACAAGCTTTTTTCCGAAAAAAATGAAAAAAAATGTGTTCCTCAAAATGCAAAATTTTTAAATGCTAAAATGGTTTCGGTCATCAAAATCGGTCAAAATTTTTTTTTTGCAAATGCATAATTTTTAAATGGCAAATGAATCTGATAGGCAAGTTGTAAATAAAACTTGAAGCAAATGTTCGTCAGCTAGTTTTTCACAGAAGTTTTCTATGAATTGTAGTTTGCTTTAATTGGTTTTGTCAAGCGCTTTTCATGTCCAACTTTAGCTGCAAGGATTGCCTTGGTCCTGTCATTTATCATCTGCATTGGCGACAACGATGACAAGGCCAGCGTTAAATGAAAAGACCAAAAATTGTTTTTCTTTTAGCGCACTCACACACACAACACACACACATACACACACCCCATTTTGCACATAGCTTGAGTTGAAACTTTTTCCACTTTTGTTGTTGTTTTTTTTTTGCTATCAGTTTCCTTCGTTAGTTTTCTCTTTGGCTGTTCTTGGTTACATCGATTTCGTGCAATAAACAAAATTGATTGTGTACTTTTGGCTTTCCATCATTTGAGCCGGGGCCAAAATGAATGAAATTTTTTTTTGGCCAAAAGCGAAACGAGTGCAAAGCAATCAGCGCTATCAATGCTCGAGTGCCCGTCGGAACAGAACTGAAGATTAAGTGATTTAATAGTTGGCTTTGTTTTATTGCCAGGCATTGTTGCTGTTAACATTGTTTCTGTTGCTGTTATCTTTGTCGCTCGAATCTCATCTTTGGGCTATCAAATGAAACAGCCAAATTGATGGCCACGTTTAAAGCACGCGGGGGATTTGCGACCTTTCCAAAAAAAAAAAAAAAACAAAATCAAAATCCTCAAATTGGGTACATTTTATTTGTTTTTGTTTGTCGGCGCGCTTTTGCTTTTCATACCCCTCGACAAATAAAGTTGATTGCATTCAAGCTGAATATTTAAAAAGCTTGTGTTTACGATTGTTGGCGTAATTAAATAATTAATTTACCGTTAATTTGAGGCAGCCATTGACTAAAAAAACAATGCGAACAATTTGCCAGTCAATTAGATGTTTTGTAAATTGGTTTTAAACGTTTCGCAATTGTTGCCCCAAAATGTTGCATTAAACATGAGTGCGACAGAAAGTCAAATGAGGGCAAAACAAAATAAATGTTGCATACTTTTGGGCGGAGGAAGAAATTGTGGAGTTAACTGACTATGCAATACACTATTTAGTTGAAGTTTTTGCTTAGAATTGTTTTACGTTATTCAACTATATTAATTCTGTGTAAAGTATATAATTTTTAAATGAGTAAATATTTCAGTTTCAAGTGTCCAGTTTATGCTTAAGAAGTCTAAGCTTTGGTTTACCTATGAATATTGAAAAATTAAATTTCTTCTATATTTTTTTATATAATAAGATACCCTATAAAATAGTGTATGCTAATATTAAAACTTACCCTCGGCGCACTCGCAATGCGAATCCAGATAGGTGATAACCGGAGACTTGGCGAATTTGGCGCCCAAGAGACGGGCGCGTATTAAGCCCTCACGTTGTGGGCCACGCACGATTTTGACCATGGAATAACTAGCGAAATAATCCTCCAGCTGTTTCTTCAAATGAGCTAAAAAAAGAACAAAAAACAGTTAAGAGTAAAGTTGAGATCACTTTCCCTTCCTTCAACTTACGCATATCGCTGTAATCATCGACTAGGATAATCTCGCCTATCAGCTCGGGCGGCGAGCGATCCAGGACGGAGTGCACAGTGCGCAGGAGCACGGACCAGGCCTCGTTGTGGAAGCAGATGATGACGTCCGTCTTGGGCAGATTGCTCAGATAGCGAGCCGAGTCCTGGCACCAGGCGTCCCTCGGATCGGGCAGCGAACGGTGCACGGATATCAGATCGGAGACATATTGATTAAACGCATTCTTTGTCCAGCCGTCGTCCACGGCCTTCTTCATGTCGGGCGACATTTCCTTGGGCAGCACAACGGGCTTGCCCATCTCGCCGGGATTCTCCTCCGCGTTGGCCAGCGGTGCATCCAGAACGCTTTTATCTGAGTTGAGTCAAAGAACATAAAAAGGTTTTAACTTATTGCTTGATTTGGCTGAAAATTGCCAGGGTTTATTTTCAAAGCAGGGCCGGAGAAAGGGGAGAGGGGGGGAACGGAAAGGATGCTGCTTTGTTGTGCATGAAATTTACGACTGGCACAACACATGTGACACGCTGCGAAGATAAATCGCAATGCATTTGACATGAAAAGTTGTCATCATCAGCGTCGTGCATGAAAAATGCTTCGCCTTGCAAAAATTTGTAGCCAGCGCACAGTGGGACAACATTTATTTGAAAGGAATGAATATAATCAAAATATATGCGTAAATAAAGTTATTTTAAATAGGCAAATGAAAGGTTATTAAACAGAATATTAAACTAACAAAGCATTTGATGAAGTGTTCTTAATAAGTAAACAAATTAAAAGTTTTAGAAAAACATAGATAAAATAAGATTAAAGTATATATAATATTTATATTATTTTTTATATATTATTTATATTTTCATTGATTTTTCATATAAAATTAATTATCAATTTGGTAGACTGAAAGTCTCACACAAAGGGTTTTTTAAAGGAATCAGGCACAAATATTTCATTAAACACTTTCTCAGAAAGCTTTAATTTAATGTATTTTATTTACGATTGAATCGAATAAAAAATAAATAAATACGTTTAATTTTAAGGAATTGCTCAGTTGAAATATTAACAAAAAAAACACTTTGAATGAATTAAATGCTATTTATTTGAATTTCTGCAAATCGTTCGTTGCAGTGTGCAACGGTGCGTATGCGTGTTGTCTGCGGCATCTTGCACACGCTCAATGAGTTCTTGGCGTGTCTGCATGAATGCGAGTGTGTGTGCATGTGTGCAGACTGTGTGTGTGTGCGTGTGTGTGTGTTAGTGTGTGTGTTTGTGCATTATATTATCTTGTTATTTGCATTTGCATGAAAATATGATTCTGTTCCGGCTGCCAGTTGCTTTTTGCTTTTTATGAGATTTGTCAGCCAGAAGTGACACTTATTGGCGCTGTGACAGTGTGTGTGTGTGTGTGTGTATGTATATGGGTGAGTTTGTTGTGCGAATGAAAAACATTTCAATTACCACAATCATTTCAATAAACATAAAATTCCAAGCTGCAAAATAAAAAGCTATAAAAGCAAAGCCAAGTCCAAGTTAGCCACATTATGTTGTGGCTAAGAGGCAAGTGGAGAAGACCAAGAGGCCAATCAGGCGGCGATAAATTTTTGGTCGCACAACAAAATCCATTAAAAGAAAAGAAGAAAACTGGTCAAAAGGGAGGCTTCGCACATAAATTTTATGATTTGTCGTAGTTACAACTTCATTGCGGGCAAACGGGCAGGGAAAAGCTTAAGGAAAGGGCTCAGTTGGAACAGGAAACGTTAGCAAGGACTAAAGGGACTCCACACTCGACTCAACTCGACTCGACTCGACTTGACTGTGTTTTGTGTAATGAACTTTTTTTGCATGCTGGGCGCGCGCACACGCATCATAATAAAAAACAATAAAATTGGAAGGCAGCGGAGCTCGCAGGAGGCGCAGGACTCGTAGGATTCGCACTCGCACTCGCATTCCCATGTCTTTGAGTTTTTATGTGTTTTATTGATTCACTTATTTATAGCGGCAGGAGTGGAATGTTACGGCACGAACGCAAACTCCGCACGGCGTGTTCCTATTCAAATGTAGCCACCTGAGCACAATCCAATTATGACGTATCGAAATATGAATAAAGAGAAACTCTAACCAAACGCGATATGAAAGCCATTTCAGAACGTACAGTGAGCACTGGCAAATAAGGGCAACTGGTCGATATAAGAGCTAAATTTGTTGACATTAATAAATAAATAAAAGGAGAGATTTTCTCGGCAGTATAAATGGATGGAAGATTGAATGAATGAAAGAGTATTTAATAAATATTGCAGTTGAGTTAGGTTATGATTTTAAATAAAAATAAAAATCCATTTTATTATTGGTTTAGTACTTCAATTCTAATAAATTTGAGTATTTATATATTTATATCTTTATGAGTATGCGATATGAAAAGGTTTTTATCTCTGTCAAACGTAATACTTAATTTATAGTATAATGGATGCTCTGAAATTGACATACTGCTAATTAATATTACTCCTTACTTTACCCTTGCTTGTGCATATATTTAATTTAAGTTTACATTTGAATTTTCCTACAATTTCAATGCTTTCATCTTAGCGATTGTTCACTGTACAGGCAAGGAACGTTGCTGCGCCAGCGAATGCGTTATCCATCTATATAATTTTCATATCTATCGGCAGTTTATGGACACAGCCAGAAACACAAAGCAAAAGAGGGAGACAGGAGCCAAGAGGAGACGCAGGAGGAGTCGCAGGAGGAGATGCAGGAGGAGACGCAGGAGGAGCCGCTTCGGGGACACGCCTGAGCGTGACAGGAAGCTATAAAGCGTCCGTTATGCGAGCTGCCAGCGAAGTGGGTGCGTCTCTTGTGGGGCGTAGACAAATGCCGCAAGGGGAAGCCCCTGCCAAACGAGGCTGCCTCGCTGGCCTCAACATGTTCTCTGCCATAAAGCATAAAACGAACATAATATGCCAAAGTAGCGTTATTCGCAAAATGAATGGCAACCAAATACGGGGAGTTGTCTGCCCAGGGGGAATTCAAACAAGGACAATAGACACACACACACACATACACACACTCGCCTGGGAAGCGCACTCAAATCAACGTTATGTTATTAACATGGCAAGGGATTAGCATTGATTAAAAACAAGGAGCGTCGTCGTCCTCGGCAATCAATCTGTTGTGGAAGCAGCTGTTTCCCAGCGGCGTTTTAGCCCATGCCCTTTTGTGGGCGTGGCATTTGCATTGTATGTACAAAATCATTATCGCTGCTAAATTGTAAAAAAAAAAAAACAACAACAAGACACAAAGAAGTAGAAGACGCAACCAGATCAAGATTGTGCTCGTATTAAAGACATGGCCAGCAGGCACTTTGACGGCGACTCAACTCGGACCTGAAAATGGAGCTGGACCTGAAGTTGGCTCTGGTCCTCGTCTGATGCGTGCGCGCGATAAACGTCGTGTTGGCCACGTCTTTTGGTGGTAAGCGCCCCAAGGCCAGGCAATAAGTACAACAACACTAATTACCAGCTATGAACAGAGACAATGGAAGAAGACTTCTCATGTGCGTGGTTGGTTCGTTGGTTGGTTGAGTGTTGGTAAACGTTGTAGGCTTGCACACAATTTTGACGCCACGGGGCGACTGCTGCACGACAGGATCAGCAAATAGCAAAACCTACAACAACAACAACAACAACACAAACAACAACAACACAAACAACAACAACAAGAACAACTTGTAGCTTTGCCACCTCTGTTGCTGATGATGAGGGCCGTGCAAGAGATGCAAACATGATATGCGAAATTGCAAATACGTGCATTGTATGCAACTGGCAAAGCAGAAAGCCCTTTTGACTCTGCTTAGAGATGAGAGCGTGACACGGTTTCAATTAACACGAAAAACATAAAAATTCATTTGAGTTCATGTTTGAATACTGTTCTTATGTTTAAGCCTATATTGATATATGTCTTCGCTTTTCATTATTTATTCAAAATCAGTTCAACTCGTGCTTATATTCACATGATTTTTAATTTGTTGCGTGCTGGTCGTGTCACGCACGAATCTGTAAAAGAAGATTCTCATGATCATTTATTTTTTAGTATTACGGTTAATCGCTCTGTTCTTCTATTCTTTATCTCTTAAATTTCTTAAAGAATATTCCCATGATTTTTAATTTAATCATATTATGTCTACTCCTATTTATGGCTTTGTCTTTCATTCTTTAATCTTTAAATTCTACTCTTGCTTGTCGCTCGTGTCACGCACGAATCTCTAAAAGAATATTCATATGATTATTTATTTTATATTTTATATTTTATAATATTTATTTATATTATATTTTACGTTTAATCACATTAATTTCTTTCGCTTTCCTCTTTATTATTTAAGTTCAACTCGTGCTTGTTCGTGTCACGCACGCATCTCTAGGCGTATTGGTCTCTTGGCAACAGATTCAATCTTAAACGCTTGTACCACATGCAAGCGGCGGCGTCTTGGCCAATAGAATTTGCACCGGCACTTGTCCAACGCACTGCGCCGCCTCAGCCAAGTTACGGCTGACTGCTTCATTGATTTTGGCCCAGTCAGTCACTCAGTCACTCACTCACTCAGTCACTCAGTCAGTCACTCAGTCAATCCATTGAGTAAAAGCCCGACGATTGAAGGTTTTTGTGCCTGATTAGTTGCCTTTGTTGTTGTTGTTGTTGTTGTTGCTGTTGTTTTTAATATGCTTAATGCGAATGCTTCGCTTGACAGCGCGGCATGAGTCAAGTTTTTGGTCTCTCTATTTACCACTGCTAAAGTTTCCCTTCATCTTCCTCACCCTGTTTTAGCCAGAAAATGCTGTTTGGCAACAATTGCAAGTTGTTAAGTTGCAGCTTCTCCTCCAGAGCGTTGTTGTCGCCGCTGGCATCTTAAACATTGTTGTAAAACTTGTTAGAAATTTTCTTAAATAGGAAGCCAGTCAAGGCAAATATGTGTGTAGATTTTCCATACGTTCAGCTGAGTTCGATTTCAGGCTTTGCTTGACCTAAAATGCAAGCCGGACCAAAAAGAAAACCTGGCTGAAAAGAACTGAACGGAGAGAAAGATGGAATTGAAGTGCGAATGGGAAACGCAGACAAGGCCAGAGATTAGCAGAAACTGATTAAAGAAATACGCGAAGAACCAGCGAAGAGGCAACAGAAACAAGTTAAGCCAACATGGCCAAGTTACAGTGATGGATGTGGCAAGAAATGTGGTTAATCTGGAACTGATTTCAATATAAATATTAATGTTGCACATTTGTTTTGGGCCAGTGCCATGTGCAGCAGTCACGAGTTGGCCAACCAGTTGTAGGCCATTAAATGAGGGGGGTCTAAAACCCGGCTAGCTGAACATAATTGTGCTCTGACGAACTCATAAATTATGCCACAATTTATTGCCATACTTAAGAACCTACACGACCAGAAGAACAAATGATTCCCACGTTATTATCTTATGTAAGAAATTGTTTAAAGATAATATGCGCAAATAAAGGAAAAGAACAATTACTTTTTGCACAAGTCGGGCATATTTTAAAACTGAGGTAACAAACTTGGGTAAGGAAAGAAGAAAAGATTAATTGGAGTTTAAGTTTAAGTTGAGGTATGTATTTGTTATATTTGCTTTCTTGGTAAGCATTCTTTATACGAAATATACTCCATGTATAAGTAACAAATTAGTAGTAACATAAAACTCTGGACGAAGTAAGTATCCAGTGACGAAAGCATATATAAAATTAATTTAAATATATATGCATTTATAGTATATAATATACAATATTAATTAATGTTTATACACTTTCGAAAATTGTATTAATTTCATTTAGTGTGAAGAGGAAAATATTGCTCGCAAGAGAAATTTGATAGTCAGCTTAAGAAATCAGTGTAAAAAAATACTTCTATTTAATCAAACACAGCTGGAAATAATTATTTAAATAGCTATCGCATTCTAAAAAAAATTTAACAAAATTATATTCTTATAAACAAAATGCTTGCAGCTAAAAAAAAACTACATTAAACCCAGAAACTTATTCTGACTGAGAATATTATTAAAGGGTATTTTAGAGATTATTTCTACATGTCTAAAAGATATATTTAAGGCCTTTAGAACTTTATTAGAATCTTTACCTATATCAAAAACTGAAACAAGCTGAATTTATTTATTAAAGCAACAACTTTAAAACCTCAAATAACTCAGACTATTTTAGTAGACTAGTTTGAAGTTTTAACTAAGTTAAGCACAAGTTTCTCTCTTTAAGCTGAATTAAATACTAGAAAAAAACGCATTTAACCTCGCTTAAATCTATAATCACAATTAAATTTCAGAAATCATGAGATATAATTTATAATTATTGTGGTCAATGTAATGCGAAACGGGAACTCGGCATTAAATATTAATTAAAATTGTCTGTTGAACTCACCATCATCCTTGGGCGCCTGCTGCTGCTGCTGGGACTGTTGGGGTTCCTTTTGGTTGCGCAGGAACTTCTCGCCCGGAAGGCCGTTGTGGATGAGGTCGTTGTTGTTGTTGTTCTGCTGGCGCGGAATGACTCGGACACGCTTGTGCTTGGCCGTGGGCGGGATGTCCGCCTCCTGGGCTGCCTCGCGATCGGCGATAATATTATTATTCAGCTCGTCATCTTCATCGGCTCGCTGCTCCTCGCCGGACAGCGGACCGTTCTTGAGGGCCAATGCAATTGGATCTCCGACAGCTCCGCCGGAATTGGCCAAGTTAAGGCCAGAGCCGCCGTAGCCGCTGCTCTCCTGCGCCGCCCGTCGACGCGTGTCGTCCGTGTAAATGAGAAACGCAATGCAAAACCAAATGGCCAACATCAGAGCCACCAGCTTCACAATTGTTGTGGAACGACGACGCCAAATGAAAGCCATGTTGATGATGATGAGGATGCTGCTGATGAGTTCTGTGGCAGAAGCTTCCTTTTGTGGCTGGCAATTTCAATTGCTGCTGTTGCGGCTGTTGTTTCGCTGCTGTTAATGGCTAGTGGAAGTCGTTGAGTGCCCGGCGCACGTTGCGTATGCGTAACACATTAATCAATCCAGATGATTTATATATGGGCTATGCGACCCCAAAAAAAAAATTAGAGAACCAACTGATTCCAGCTGATTTGTCTGTTGATATGTTGCTATTCTAGCTGTTATCTACTGTTGCTGCTGCACATGCCACACACGTGCTGGCTGTGAAACACGTATTTCAATTTGTTGCCATTCCACTCGAAATGCCTTTTGCTTTTTGTTGCAGTTGTTGTTGTTAATGTTGTTGTTGTTGTTGTTGTTGTTGGCCTGCAGCGGGTGAATCAGTCTAAAGTTGGATATGCAGTGGAAGTGGAAGTAGTAGAAGTAGTAGTAGAAGATGAAGCAGAGACGACTGACGATGTCCTTTCAAAACGTCCCACACGTTTTGTTAAGTCAATTTAACAGTCTCCTCCTTTTGTGCACTCAGCCTGCAAATGAAGCAAAACAAAAACAGAATGTGAGAAATTGAGTCTGGATTAGAAATCGAGTTGAGTTGAATTGAATTGATTTAGAATTTAAGTTTGGTTTGTTTAATCTAATCTCGGCACACGTTTAAACGTTACATTAAGCCATTAAATTGAAACGCAAATCAAATAATTGCTGCAATATTGATTTTTGATCTTCGTAGAAGGCAATCCCATAAAAACATGCACCTAATGTCAGTGTATCAACATCATCTTATAATTGCAACAGCTCGCAACTCGCAACTCGCAACTCGAGTCTGCTGAAGCAACTGGAGCAACTACATAAATCTCACACACACAGACAAAGTCTATCTTACAGGTAAATGACACGGCACTTGAGCTCAAGTTCTAGGCCCCCAGTCCGGGTGGTGGTGCCACCACCACCACCACAGGCACTCCACTTCAGCCACTCCACTCGACTCCACTCAGTTCCAGTCTTGGCCCCAGTCAAGTGGATGCCCCACAGCGCCAAGTTGCGTGCCAGCTTCAGACCCAACACGATAATAACTACAATAACTATCATATAGAAATGAGAAACGAACCGAAAAAGTTCTCACGAACTTGAAATACACTTCACTACACTTCTGCCATTTAATATAAACAAATAAATATGCATATTTAAATGAATATATGAATACCAAATACTTATAAACTTTTCTGCTCTTATTTGAATTTATGCTGCATTTAATATAGACAAATATAAAATATAAAAAAATATATTAATAAAAAATGTTTGTGGTTTTATTTGAATTTATGCTGAATTAAATATAGACACGAATTTATGTTTACCTAACTTTATTATTATTAATATTTAAAATAACTTTTGAGCAACTGAAACCACATTTGGCTTTAAAGAATATTTTTAAGCTTGAAAAGGAATAAACAAATAAATTTCTAATATAAATTTATGTTTTTTATATGTTTTTTATAACTATCGGACTTTTGTTAGATGCAGTATTTTGAACTGAATAACTTTAATACAAATTACATTACATAAAGCGGAATAAATTTGAGATAATTTCTTTGTATATAAAGTAGTTAAATATTTATATAATATAAAATACATATAAATATTTATAATTATGGCTATTTTCATTATTAAAGCCTCATTTTGTATAAAAATGAAAGCAATTAAAGAGACAGATGTTATTACAAATCAAGCTTTAATAAATTTAAAATCTGATAATGATGGATGATAAAACAATTTTAATGAAATTTACTTAGACATTTATTTAAAATGTATTCAAATTTATGACTAACCTTAATTGATATTAATTGGCAGCTGTTAAATAATGTAAATATATATTTCAGTAACTGCACGAATTTATGAAATATATTTTTAAGCTAACAGACTTAAAGCAGCCTAAATAAGTCAATAAAGTAATGCTGAAAATGTGGCCTTAAATATGCTAATTAATTGGAAAAACAAACCAATTTTATATGCAATAATAAATCGAGTTAATTCAATTGCTAAAAGCTCTTACCTCTCTCACAGTTTTAGCCAATTGAAGAGCCTTTGTATATTGCTTGTAATGTATATATAAACATATGTATATACTTATTTGTATATAATTTGCGTATTTTAATAAAACTCATGATGCATAAAAAACAGTTTACTGAGTTTAACTTGTGCTGCACGTTAAAGTTGAGTAACTCCAGTTTATTGAAATAGAAACTAGACTAATAAACATTAAAAATAAGCTGGGACGCGTAATGTGGCCAAGATCAGTTGCAGTTGGGCCAGGGCCAAGTAATTGAATGCACATGCTGAAGGGAGGAGGCCAAGCTTATCAATTAGAAAAGGCAGTCAAGCCAGTTTATGCCAAAGGGGAAATGGGAAGACCTCCCCCCCCCCCCCACCCCCTCTCCCTACTGGTAATCTATCCCCAACCCCCTTTTAGCTATGCGAACTATGTGTGCATACAATAAATACAAGTTAATTACTTCGTGTGCCTTTTGTTATGGCTCGTTGGGTTCAAGTGGCAGCGACGACCTGGCAACGTTCCTGCCACATGCAACTCACACACACACGCACACACAAGCGCTTGGCAATTTCCGTTTCGCCTATCTGTGTGTGTCTGTAAATAAATTGAATGGCAGGACGAGAGAGGAAGAGAGAGAGAGAGAGAGAGAAAACATGTCATGTCCTCACTCAGCTGTAAAAAGTTTGCCCCCAACTGAAAAGTGGCTTTCAGTTGAAATGTTGCAAATAAAAATGCTCATAAATAACTATTTAAATAGCACGCAAAAAAGGCCAAATAAACAGAGCTGAAGCTATTAGATAACAAAGGTTTTTTTATATGTGCTTATTTGCGGCTCGTTGATCTAATTTGGTTGACAGTTGTTGATGCGCAGCGATCTCGTGTCATTTTACAGTTTTCAGCTAGTGGCCAAATTTGTTGCACGTGCCACTTCAACAGCAATTACACACAATTGTTTTTGCCACACACACAACGCACACTTCAACTGCGTTCTTTAATTGATGAAATGCAAAGCATTCGACCCGATTTACAATCGACTGCCAAATGATTTTTGGGGTCCAAATCAACCGTTTGGGCCAGTTGTTGTTTGCAAATTCATTTTGAATTGCTTGTTAATTTAAAATTCGCATATCTCGCTGCACACGCGGCGTATACGCAACGCGAGCCGTAACGAAATATCACACACATCATTTCATATTCACAGCCAAAAATATTTTGTGCGGTTACAAATTTTAAAACTTGAATTTAAAATCGCAACGAGGGCAGTTTTAAAGAAGTTTTTTTTTTGGGTAAATTCTGTATCAGCTTTGAGATAAGGTGTGCAGATAAATTTTCAGTTATTGTCAAGCTGCTATTTTAATTATGTCACGGCTGAAGAGATAGCGGCAAACTGAGATATGATGACAACATGCGGCAATTATAGCACATAAGATCATTTGTTATTCTTTCATAATTTGTTGGCCAACAACAAAGTTGACACTCGAGTTTAAGAGAGAGAGATAAAAGATTTGCGACACTGAATATACCAATATATATATATATGACATTAACAAATCTGACTTTATAAACAAAGTTCTCTATAAACAAAAACTTCCTTTCATGCTTATAATGAACTTGTCATGATGAGATTATTTACAAAAACTAACTCCAACAAATGATTTAATAACTAACTATTTACAGATCGTATATTCAAGGTACAACATTTATCATTTAGTGTTGTTTGCACTTGAATTTAAGCCGAAATGCCGAGCTATAAACTACATTAATATTCATATGACAAACTAATTATACTTTAGCGTCATTTTGAAATATTAGTTTAACTACAAACCAAACTTGCCAGCACTCAAATAAATTTCAACAGCAAATAAATATATATATATACTATATACTATATTTATTTACATTTGGTTTGTGTTATATGCGCTGCGGTTTTCACATAACAGCAAAATAATCAATATCAGCGAGAAATGTTTGCAATTGACGGCGAAAAATAATTCAATTGTGAGCTGAGGAAAGCTGTCATAAAAGCGAAGCATTTACCTGCGCTTATCACAGACAGGTTAACAGACAGACACAACGACAGACGGAAAACACTTCAAATTAAAGAAGGAAAAGATACGCGTTGACGGCGCGGCTCGATTAGCAAACGTGGCCCATTGTGTTACCTTCATTTGTTTGAGCCAACATTCAGCCCCTGGGGCTGCTCTCGTTTTATTTTTTTTCCTTTTGCTTTTTTTCTTCTTTTAACTGGCAATCCCACACAGACACTAGCCTCATTTGCGCTTGTTTGCCTTATCTGCTGGCTAATTGACTGATAAGAGAGAAGCAGCAATTTGTGCGTTCTTTGAAAACGTTTCTTCTACAATTTGAAAGTTGGCTAGCAAGGTTAGTTTGGCTAAGTGCGAATACTTGTGCTGGTGGGAAGAAGGAATTTAAAGTTACATAAAGTAGAACTATTAAAGAGAAGCTGATTTGACTTGACTACATTTTATTTATAGTTTATTTATTTATTAATCTGTAGACAGCATAAGATTAATTGCTTACTATTAAATTAAACACAACTGTGTATAGAATTGATGTCCTACAAAGGTAACTAAATAAATTTCGAATTTATATAAACTTAGTTTTAACATAAATTTCCACTTCTTTTTACAGGGCATTCTTTAGTCACTTAAGCTTTACTCAAAACTCACTTAATTGTTTTTTCTCGCTTTGGTTTTTTTAGCTGGCGCGCTCGATAAGATAAGAGTTAATTGAATTGCATGTAAAAATAAGTCGGGCATGCAAATGGCCACAAGGATGATCGCCCTTCCCCATTTCAATTAAGCGGGCATCGCTGTCCGGTCATTTATCAAAGTTCGCATTTAATTGCTGGCATAATTAGACGCGCATTTAGCCGGGAATTAAACTCGAACGGGGGCGAAACTATTTCCAAGAAATGGCAAGAAAAATGGCGAGCATTTAAGCCAAATGAAATATTGCACAAGCGAAAAATAGCCGAAGGAAGAAAAGGACTAAAGGAAAAAGAAAATAGCAGCAAGAATTTTATATGCACAAGAATGGAAAACTTCATTGTCGCGCTTTTCCTGCAACAATAACTTTTTCCAGCACGACGCGAAGCTGAAACCCAAACACCCCAAACAACCCAACACCGAACAACCCAAAAAAACCTTCGCTGATCATTTGTCATTTTTGCTATGCAAAAAGTTTTTGTCTGGGGGCGAGCGAGGGGAGTTCGGTTAGTTCCAAGCTGATGCGCATTTCCATGGCTGCCAGCGAGTTTATTAAGATTATTATTTATGCGGACTTAATCCGCAGTTATTAAAACGCAGCCTCAAGTCTGCGTTTAATATTCATTTGCATTCCCCCCCCCCCCTCCCTGCCAAAAAAAAACTTTTGCCAGACTCAACGGAATTTAGTTCCTAATGAGTTGCGTGCGCCCATCAAAAAAAAAAAGAAGAAGAAGAAGAAAAACCCGAACTTTTCCTTTAGGCAATTACAATTTTGGGCAACTTTAGCTTAAGGCAGCAAATGTGCACTTGAAGAAAAATTGAGCTAACTTAACCCAAATCGAGGCCATTACTTTGGCCATGTCTTAGCTACAAATTGTTGTGAAGAACTAAATTTAAGTAAAAGTAGCTTTTGTTTTATATAAATGTTACTTTTTTAATCCAATAAAGTTTAATGAAAACTATTGTGAATATAGCTTTAAACGAATTAAATTATTTTTTGAAAAAAAAGCAGCTTCAATTTCAGTTTAAGATTTATGTTTAGAAATTGGAAACAATGTTGGCTTTGATTTTGTATTAAGACAAAGGTCAACGCAGGCTAAAGCCACAAATGATGATGATGATGAAGTTGCTGCTAATGTTAATACTGATGAGGATGATGCTGATGTGAAAACGTGTTTTGTGCAGAAGCAGGAAATGTGTTTTGTGGCAGCCTGAAGAGAAACTGGCAGCTGCAACAAACAAGAACACAAACAGGAGCTGTTCGCCACATTGGTGCAAAGAAGAAAGTTTCCATGGAGAAAATTTAATCAAAATATTTGCACATCCGCCAGTTGTTGTTGGCGAGTAGCTGCCAAGGCGACTAGAATTACAAGCAAGCCATGGCCGGCCGTGACGGCCAACAACAACAGACACAACAGGTCTTCCCAGCAGTCGGGCAGCTCCTTTTTGGTCTAAACCAAAACCAGTCAAACCTCATTCAATGGGGCCAACGGCAAACATCTTCTCAAAACGGGCACGAAACGCTTTTTGGAGCAAGTTGTTATTGTTGTTGTTGTTGTCTTTGACAATTATTTACCGTTGTTTGCCGTTTAACTGTTCATTTCAACCATAGTTTTGCGTTCAATTGCAGCCTCTGCAAATGCCACGCATTTCTCTATGGACTCTAATTTGACAAACGATAGAAAAAACTAGCTCACCATCTTTCCTCTCTCTCTCCCTCCCTCCCTCTCTCGCTCTTGGCCATAAGCTGCTTTTAGCCACTTTTATAGATTCCTCTGCGCGCACAAATGCAATTAAATTGTTTTTTTGCACGTTCGTTTGTTCGTTTGCTCCTGGCGGCAAAAATATCTATCTCGCTTTTCACATTTTCTTTTTTGCGTTGCCTTTTACCTGGCGCCGCTCTACGCGCTTCTCATTAAGCGCAAAATAAATGACAGGATGAGCGCGCTATTAAATCGCAATTAAATGACTGGCAACAAAAGAAAAAACATAGATAAAGAAAACCCGTTTTCCAGCGGTTTTCCTTCTTTCTTTTGATTAATTGAGACGAGCTTGGGAAAATTGGTTGCCACGGCAGCAGCTGTCATTGGATTAGCTGAAACTATCTATCTCGTTAAAAGTTAGTCAGGCTTATTGAGTTGCCGCCTTCAAACTTGGCTAAGACACTTTGTCCTTGCACTTGGTGGTTTCGCTTTTGGGCCAAAGCACAAGGTCAGCCAAATAATTGTAGTCAGGGTCAAAAGCGAGCATAAAACCGCGGCTAACTAAAAAAAATCAATTGTTCATTTGCATATGCATGAAATTTTTCCACAACAACCTTTGCTTGTGGTTTGTTGGCCAGTTTCAGCTAAAGTTTGCCCAATATTTATTTGTTCGCCTCGCCTTTTTTCACGTTTTCTCGCGTCTATTTTCCGTCTGGAACTTGGCCAAGTTGGCGGCCAACTTTGGCAAATTGAATGTAAGAAAACGAAGGAGGGATAAAATTAATTCGCCAACTAGCTGCGTTGATTTTGTTTATGCAGCTTCACTTCCTTCCTTTTTTTTTTTGGTTTATTAATAAATGCGCCCAAAGGAAAGTTGGGTTCATAAACAGATTTAGATTTAATCAAATGATAGCCCGACTGAGACTAGGATCATCAAGTCAATATATTTCAATGTGGCAGCACAGCTCGATTAAATGTGCCAAGACCGAGACGGGAGCAGGACACGAAGGACATGAAAAATGGGCATGTGAAAAATGCTTTTAGCTCCGTGTATAAACTATCATCAGCCTGCTTTTTTTTTCGGGGCCAGCATTCACATTTTATGGCCTGCAAACATTCTGTGGGCGCACACACACATAACACAGGCTGCCACGCCCCCGCCCGAACGCCCCCTTTTCTTATAACTGCGGGTCGAGTAATTTTGTTGCGCGTTGACACCACAAATTAAAGGGAGAGAGCGCGAGAGAGAGAAAGAGTGGGATGGAGATAGAGAGAGAGAGAGAAAGAGAAATCGAAAATGTAACGCTTGAAAATTGCCTGTCAAATGACAAAAATGGTTTCATTTTTGTGGCCCTAATGGCAGTTGGTCATTTTTTATGACCAACCAACAACCAACAACAGGAGACAAGTAAGAGGGCTGCAGTAGGGTATGCTCGACTAGAAGATACCCTCAACAAAATGAATAACTTATAAAGCAAGAGCAAGATTTGATTGAATAAGAAAAGATTAAGTTCTTTAAAAAAGTATTTTAAGCAAAGGACAAGAAAACTTTACATAAAATCATTTTTCTTGTGTCCAAAATTCGAAAAAATTCTTTACTGAAAAATCACGTTAAGCAATCGATAGTTATCGATAGCAAGAAGTTTTAATAGACAGTTTTAAATAATACTAATATATATACATATATTTTCTATATACTATTATAAACTACAAGCTCATAGATGCCTGTTACAAACATTCGCACATAACCATTATACCCTCTTTTTGCCCATTTTTCATAGGTTAACAAAAAAAAAACTCATTTTTCGTTAGACCCAAAAAAAAAATGTGGTTGAGTTGCGTGAGATTAAACAGCCAACAAAAAAAGAGACCCAATCAGTGTTGTAGCCTCCGTAACCCCCACACAACCCTCTCCCCCTCCCACCACCGCCTCCCCCTTTCCCTATTCCTACTCCATCTGACGCAGATAGACACATTTGGAGGCAAGTTGAACGGCGGGGCTTCCCCTCATGTTGTGGCCGTAATGAAAAGCACGGCAAGCGGCAAATGGCCAACTCGTTTATGGCATTGTTTTCTCCGCCGGAAAGGGTTGCACACATGCCAAAGAGGTTAAACTTGTAGTTAGCCATTGTAAATGGAGTTGGTGAACTTGAATTGAACTTGAACCTGAAACTGAAACTTGGCATCGATTGCGAATCAAATGGATTTGTGTGTGAGAGCAATCAAAATGAACTGAAGTTTAATTAAAATGGTATACAAGATATACACTAATGATTATCTGAAGATCATTTACTTTAATACAATTTGCCATTTCACATGTGAGTCTAAAATTAAAAGACTTTATTTTTATAGTTTTTTGTCCACAATATTTATTGAATAGTTTTTGCTGCTTCTCTTTAAATTGAAAGCGTTTTCAGTTCAATTGCAATTGCAAGTTGTAGCCAAGTGAAGGGCTTGGCCAAAAGGCTTCGAGCTTGGGGCTTTGGTCATAAATCGCTTCCGCGCAATTGCATTGATTGAGGCGGATAACGAGGTCCTTAGCTACACTGAAATATAAACATTGCTCTGGCTATTTAATGAAGCATAAAGTCAAGTCTAGCAGGACAGCAGCTGCTTCTTTTTGTTGCTTCTCAGCTCGTTATCCTCAATCTGCACCTTTGGCGTGGACCATGTGGACATAAAACTGTCAAAAAGTCGCCTATATAAATCGCTAAACTAAATGCCTTTCATAGTTTAATGTCACCTCGGGGGATTTGAGTCAACACACACACAACACACAACACTCAACACGCACACACAGACAGGGGAGATCTATAATGGCCAAGAGCAGACAACGTGTCTCTATCGTTTGGCCAACAGCAGCAGCAGCAGCAACAACAAGTTGCAAGCCCAACTTACAGGCCACATCAAAGTGGCAACAACGAAGAATGAAGTGGGTACACTGCGAGAAAAAAGATGTAAGTAAAGAGAAAAAAGACTTATGATAAACTTTACCTATTTCTTTAACTCCAACTTTTTATTAGTTTCATGCTTACTTTAAAATAGTTTTTAAACAGACTCACTCTAAATTTTCTTTGAGTGTATTTGGTAGTACTTTACAACGCCGGCTTTTGGCTTTGGCTTTGGCTTTGACTTTGGTGTCCTGGTCCACTTGGTTGTCATTAAAGGCGCATGAATTATGCAGTAGCCCCTGAACTGAACTAGTTGCACTGGTCGCAACAAGGGCCCCAACTCAAGTCTCGCTTTTGTTTGTTGTTTTAATTAACTAATTAAGATTTTTCTATGTCGCTTGTCGCTTGCAACAACGAGTGGCAGCCGCCGCCGAGGTAAGCGTGGAATGTTGCCATCATTTGTTTTTTTTCTCTCTTATTTTTTTGTCTGTTCGTTGCCGGCCAAGTTGCTAAGGACCCAATTAACCTTTTATGGCCATTTGGCACAATAACGAGAAACGAGCAATGGGCAAACGGCGCAAGACAATGCCACAGATACAACGTTAAGCCAACTTGCAACTTGCAACAAGCCACAATTGTTGGCCCATACTTGGCGCTTATTAGTTCGCGGGCCCAAAACAATGAACTTGTTCCCTACCAACTACAAATTGACATTGGAACGTGAAAGACGAAAAAAATGTTGCCCAAAAATGGTGCAAATGTTAATTTCCTATTTATTTATATTTACTCACCTTTTTTTCAAAACATATATTATTGTATTCCGCACTTCTTATCGAACTGTAACGAATAGAGAAAAAATATATAGAGCATAAATTATTTTCTGCGATAAGCTTTAATTATCAGCTGATAATGGAGCTGCCTGATAGTAGTTTTAATTAACTTTTAGTTCACAATTTATGATGTGCCATATTTATACCCTATGGAAACATATGCAGCTGGCCAAGAAATGCAGCAATAAAATTTCAACCGCATAATTAAAATAAATGCACTTTTTTTGCTGCTTACACTTTTTTTTTTGTTTGTTATGCAAATTTGGTGGCTAAAAATGTAATTTATTATAATTAAAATGCAATTGTTTTGACCCGCAGCTTTGCTTTCCGGCCTTATTATTTATGATGTGTGCGGAAATGCATAAATATTTAATTTAATTGTGCCCGCGGTCGTTTTCTGTAAATTTGATTTTATTTTAATTTCTATTTGTGCCGTTCATCAAATTAAAATTTACAAAATATTGTTACAACTTGAAATACCTAAATTAGTTTCTTAGTCATTTTATGTTGAGTAAATTTTGTGTACTTTTCGCTTGGAGGCAATTAAATATTGTTTTTTTTTTAAATATGAAATTAAAATTGCAAAAATATCGCAGTAAAGTAAAATATGCAGAACCAAAACATTTTTGGAAAAGTTGAACTTTTTGTTTATTTTTATTTTTATTTTTGCTTTGCTTGATTTGATTTTTTTTTCTGGTATTAATATTTTATAAAATGATTTCTTTAAGGCAAATATTTGTACATTTATTTTTGGTAAACTGTTTCTTTAAGAAACTTTATTAAATACTTTTTTAAAAAATATTTCCTTAGTCAAATATTTAATTTAAATTGAACTGCGTTCGTCTTCGATTTTTTTCCCCTGGTTTTTCTGGTTCTTTTTATTTATCTTAAGCCCCTCAGCTGCTTATCAGTTTTAACACCTTTGCGGCGGCCTCAAACTGGTTACGTGCTGGCTTTAAATGTGCACCAACTTCGACAACAATAACAACAACAATTGTTTTACTTGACTGTGGATAAAAAATCGCATGACGATATCAACTTTAAGTGTGGCCAGCAACAAAGTGTGGGTGTAGCTGTGTGTGAGAGTATGTGTGTCTACGTGTTCAAGATGACCAACTGAACACACACACACACACACACAAGTGTCTCAGTTTACTGTTTTTCAATAACTAATCAGGTTACACTAATTAGAAATGCTTGAGGCCGGGCCTGTTATTGACATGGGCGGAGTAGTTTGAGGGGGGGTCAGTTTGTAAACCGCTGCTTGGCAACTCAGAACTCTGTCACTGACAGCTCGCAGGCAAATAGTATAATTAATAAATGCTCCAGCGCTCCAGCAAATTAATTAATTTGATTAGAGACTCATCGTCGTCAGAGACAAACTAATTAATGTTGCTGACCAAAATGCTGTACGCAATAATTTATTTAATTTCACTTCACATTGCCAAATGTTGTAGGCCCCCAACAAAAAAAAAAAACAACAACAACAACAACCAAAGCGACTGCTTCTGTTTTCCTGAGCTGGCTTTAAGAGGCTTTAAAGCTTGACAACAAATTTCGCACGCTTTGGGGCGCCCACCAACAGCGAATGAAACAAAGGCAACACCAACAAAAACAACAAAAGTATATACAACAACAACAACAACAACAATAAGAAGAAGAACAGCAACCACATTGTTGAAAGATTTACGCCTTGGCAGTTCATTAAATGCATGTTGGACCCAATAAGCCAAAGCTGCTTACATCAACAGATCCACAAAAAGGGTTTCCAACTTACTCACGGCTGTGTTCGCCTTTTAGCATACACTATTAATCAAAAGGGGTATATGCGACTTAAGTAAAGCTTTTTGTAGCACAAAGCCAACAACTACTTAGCTACATATACATTTGAATTAAATTATGAATAGAGAAATGAGTTTAAGTTAAAACTACATTTAAAAATCTTGTTAATTCTCTATTAAAATTAAATGATTAAATATAAATATTAAATTAATTCCTTTTTTCATATATCTTGAACTAAGCAAAATTTATATGCAGTATTTATATTTATATTTTACCTAAGGGAAATCTATCTGTTTTTTATATTTTTCCTTGTAAAGTGTATTTAAAAGTTTCACAATCTAAAAGTAAAATCACTTCATCTGTTTTGTTTTTTTTTCTTCCTCTTTTCTTAGCCAGTAAATGGCGTAAATTATTTGCTAATGATCGCAAAATGTTGCTGGTCATAAACACTCTTAAATTGTATATAAACAAAATGACTTTCGGGTTATTCTTTTCTGTTTTTTTTTTTGGCTTAAATTCTTTTCTTTTGCTGAATTTTTAATTTTTTTTTTTTTTTGATTTTGTTTTTGTTTTTACGCCCGCAGCATTTCATTCTGTGCTTTTTTGTGCCCTCGTCGCACGTTGATGGTCATTAAAATAGCTTCGATTCGGCATAATTTTATTTACTGACCCAACACGCCCCCTCAGAGTTGTTATTGTGGTTGTTCATCACTTCCAACGTCTTGATTAAGCGCAATTAATTGCTGCAATTGCTGATTGTAATTCCAATTTATGACCCTTTTGCATAACTGATTGGAGATGGGTTTCAACATGGGACCAATCTGTCTCTCTCTCTCTCTCTCTTTCTCTTTCTCTCTCTGTCTCTGTTGCTGCGTTTGGCTGTCCATCATCCGCGACGAAGGTCATATGCATATTTAAAGTAGTTGCTGTTGCGGTTATAGCTGATTGTTGTTGTTGTTGTTGTTAATATTGTACACGCAATCGCTTCTTTTGAATATCAATAAAAATTTACATAGCCGGTTAACCAGTTTTGAATTGTGACTGTCTCACCTGTTCCCTCTCCCTCTCTTCCCCTCTCTCTCTCTCTAGCTCGTCTTCGTCATTGGTTTTTGGTCAGCATAGCAAAGCGTGTAATTTGCCAGGGCTTTATGTTTATTGATTTTGGCTAGCGCCCTGTCTACTGTGGCCCCGGCTTATGGACTAGGATTTAACGACTGTGCAGATAAAGCTGGAATGCCAGTCAAAACGGACCCCAAGGGTGTATTTACAGTGGTCGAAAAGCAATTTGCATTCAAGCAGCCACGAAAAACATTTAAGAATGAAGAAGAGGAGAGCGAATTATGTGCTCCACTTTATCTAAATAAATAACAAACATGGGCAACAATTGGGCTTACACAGGTTCTCATCTTATTTGCGTATAAACTATAAATATATTTATTTGTATAATCTACAACAATGCACAATTTGTAAACAAAGAAAAAATTCTTCAGTTTGAGGCAGGCCTAAAATAGCTTTTTTCATATACTAAACAAAAATTGCGGCCTTAATTAAGAAAACTGCATGGTTTTCCTATCGAATTGGGCCATTGTGCCTGGGTTCATTTGATTATGGCCACAAAAAGCAGGAAAAGCAATCTGTCTTACTCGAAAGTAAATGAAGATTTAGAGAGAGGGAGAATATGTCGAAGGCTTTTCCACTCACTTGTTCATCGATTTTGGTTCATTACACAAAAAAGAAAAAAAAAATGTAATTACAAACAAAATAAATGCTGCTTTTTGGGGGCAGGACAATGGGCGGCAAATGGCAACAATAAAAACCAAATAAAAATGCCAGGCAATAATTTCAGTTGCAAGTCGCGAGACGGGCTGCAAAAATGCGAATTATTTGCGGCAAGTACAACGTGAGGTCCGCTCGGCATTCTGCAACTGCAATATTCACAGAGCTCTCATGAGTCTGTGGACAAGTCGCCGCAGTCGTGTCAGCATCCGGGGAATGCAACTGGAGTCTGTTGCTGTTGCTGATGCTGATGTTGATGTTGATGCTGTTGTTGCTGCTGCTGCTGCAGCTTTTGCTTTTTAGTGCTGCTGCACAGAAATTGCAAATCATGCAATTTGTGCGCACTTCGAATGCAATCAGCCAACTGTTTGATTTATGATCATTTGCAGTTTTTTTTCTCTCTGTCCGATTTTAGTTTTTGCACTAATTTTTCAAATCAAAAGCTAAACCAAAAAGCCTGACTCAACATAAAATTAATCATAGCAGGCGGAGGAGCCACAAAAGTCGTTACAATCAATAACTCAAATCGATTGCAGGACCTGCTGCAATTGCCAACTCGCCAGCGACCAGTCGTGAGCTTTAAGACAAGTTGATGCGGCTAAAACGGTTGGCTTTCAACTGCCGAACTTTAAATACCCTAACTAATGGCAGATATAAATATATATTAACTTTGTCAACGAATTAATATAAAAGTAATATTAATAAGAGAGTTATATTAATAAGCTGCAATATTTTCAAAAGCAACAGAATTTTTAATAAAAACAAATAATTTTTAACCCATTGTTCTTATTGAAATTGGATGATATAATGGACTGATGTTAATGAAATTTAACTTGCTTATTAAGCAATTAGTATAGCATTAATTTACTTCAAAAGTTTGAGATATCTTGAAAAACAAAAAAAAATTGATTTTTCAACCAATTGTTTATATGAAAGCTATATGCTAAGTAAGCTGATCTTGAAAAGATTTTGCAAATATGTTAGGAACACACATAAAATAAAATTTGTTAAGTTTGGTTAAAATATCTTGAAAAACAAAAAAGTTTTTGATACAAAAATTACTTATATTAACGATTGTTCCTATGGGAGCTATATTATATAGTGCTCTGATCCTATTTTAATTTAGCTGATGTGTTAAGAGTATTAAAGAGCTTTTAATTGCCAAGTTTGGAGCAATTAACTTGTAAAACAAAAAAGTTTTTCATACAAAAACCTCATTTTCGACCTTTAGTTCCTATGGCAGCTATATAATATAGTAACCCGATTCGTTCAACTGTGAGATATGTAATGCATAAAGCAACAATGCAGATCTATGTCAAGTTGCATTGGGATAGCGTTAAAATTGACAAAGTTATATGAACTCAAACAATGCTAACATAAACTTTGGCTAACAAATAATATAGGAAGAGCAATAAGCTCAAAGTGAAGGGTATTTGGGAGCCCAAGTTCGACCTCTGGCTGGCCTAAGACCAGCAATTATGCGAGTCTGCCGGGCCGATTGGGGGCCGTTCCTGTCGGAGGCTGCGTTTTGTGATAAACGAGCGTTGTGGGGCCAGCTTTTGTTCTGGGCGCTGATTTGTGGCTGCTGGAAATAACTTCATTATGAAATATGCGACTCATATTTTTTTTTCCTTCATGCATGCAGCAGCTGCATTTTGCAGCTAATTGCATAAAGCGATACGTGCATCCATTTTGTAATTGTATTTGTTACAACTGAAAATTAGCGTGCATTTGCTAATTAGATGCGATTGTAAAAGTTGCTCAAAGTTGAAGTTCGAGCTGTCAACTGACTAACAAATATGTGTATATGTATATATAGTGGTATATATGTATATATATGTATATGCAAACGAGTGCTGCCCACTCGAGAGTCAAACTTGTATCTCAAGAATGCGTACATGCATAAAAATGTTTGTGTGTGTGTTAGTATTTGTTAGATACATTTCTTAAAAGAAAAAAAAAAACAAGACAAGAAAGCATTCAAGTTGAGTTGGCAGCCAGACAAGTTTTATGCGAAGGCATTTAATATCAATGGAAACCCTGGTAATCCCTACAAGTTCATTGTTAACAGTTATGCACAAATTTAAAACAATTTCGTTGCTTGTTTCACACAAATTGCTTTAAATTTATGTAATTTATTTAAATAGAATTAAAGAAAACATTGTGATGTAACAAATCATCAAATGGAATGCGATAAAAGTAGTAGTAGTTATTTTCTTTTTGCATTTCTATATAAAAATGAATTTTCGATTTACGATTAACTGTACTTTCAACAAAAAATTACAGACTTATCAAATGACATAGATTATTGCTATCAGTCAATTCTAGGAAACAACTGCCAAGATATAAATTTCAAATTGATATGACAAACAAAAAAAAATGGTATTTATTTAAAGCCACATATTAAGAGTGACTAAACTTGGTTGGTTGGGGCGTGTTAACAATAACTAAAATAACCACAAGCCTGGCCAACTGTCATCATTAATGCATGCAAATATTTAATAAACATATGTATTTTTATGATCAATACATGAATAATCAAACAAATGGCTGCTCAATAATGAATGCATTCAATAATAACGCGTCCAAGTGAAGTATACGAATGTAAAGATACTCTGTAAAATGTTTCAAAATAAGTAACAAAGATAAATAAAGCTTAATTGAATTATTTAGCTTAATGTTTGCATATCTTCTCTTTAGTTCATCATACCCTACACTTATATTTACAGGGTATTTTTTAAAAAAATGTGACCGAGTCTATTTAAATACATTGCAATTGTTCAGTTGCGCTTGCTGACATTTTATTTTTGTTTCCCCCAAAATTATTTATATATTTTGTTAACAAATATTTGCCCTTTTCTGTGCCTGATATTGTTGTTGTTTTTATTGTTGTTGTCGCTCGATGTGACATGGCAAATATTTTGTTGTATTTCTTTTTGTTGGCATTCACACAAAACGAATTCTCCACAAAACTGATGTGCAAAATCAACTAAATAATAATATTATAAATGCGCGCACACACACACACAACCACATATGCTTGTCTGTGTTTCCGTTAGCAGCTAGATAACAAACTATTAAAATAAATAAATAAAAAAATGCAAAACTGTTTTACAAAAATGTAGAGCATTGTTATCGCTGTAAGCGATGCGTAACAATTTTATATAAATATATATATATGTGTGTGTGTGTGTATGTGTAAATATTTATAAACATTTATTGTTTTTGTGCAAGCGTCCATTTAATGTGCATGTTCGTTTCAAAAGATATTATTATACAACAACAATTACAGCTAACTTTAAAGCGCGCCCCGAGGGCCAAGTGAAAGTGCCCCTGCTAATAATCAAGAAGAAGAAGACAAAGATGAAGAAGAGGCAGATGATTGTGATGATGGTAGCAAAGATTTGTAAAAATCACACGGACCATTCATTCATTGATGAAGACATTGGCATTGCATAAGCCCAACCACAAATTTGCTTTTAGCCAAAAAGTTGTGTTATATATATACATATATTTATATTTCTCTGTCTCTCCCTCTCTCTCTCTTTTTGATTTGCGCGCAAAAGTTTTGCGAATATTTTTTGGCCTTAACATTAAGTTAAGGGTTATTAAGCGTAACGCAACAGGAATGTCGGCCAAATTAAGACACAAAGTTTGGCATTCAAAGAAGAGCAGGCAAAATGAAATAAAAGATATTTTACTTAGGGGGCCAAAATATTGCTTAACTGTTAATTTAAAGTTCATTTTGGTGTTGACTTTTCACACTTTAAATGTGAATTCTTTGAGAAAATCATTTCTGGGTTAATTCAAAATTAAATTTAATCCATTTAGAAGAACTTATATAAAAAATGATTCCCTCTCTGACTTTAACATTTCAACAACAAATTTTTCTTGAGCTATTTTCAGTTTCCTTTGTCCTTTGTTTTTTGTTTAATGGCAGCCCCTTTTACTAAAAACTCCTGCTAATCTCTCACAGCGTCGTAAATATGTTATGAAAACATCTTAGGTTCAACTCCTTCCAAAGGATTCTTTTACAGCTTGTTTTTGCCTTTTTGCAAACCCTTCTAAAATTCAGTCATTTTCATAAGCATACCAAAACAGTTTTTCCGCTTTTCTGTTTGCTATTTGCTATTTGCTTTTCTCTTTTGTTTATAAACAAATGGTCAAATATATATAGGTATAATAAGAGCACTCGAAACACAAAGCAGGTGTCAGCGCCAAACGCATAACAAACAGAGAAAGAAAGAGAGAGAAAATAGCGTACTATGGGTCTTGTGTAAATAAATAGCTGTAAAAATCTTGAAAAGGCAATCAGACGGTTGTTCACCTGAAGAAGACTTTAGCGTCTCTTCGCTTCATGTCGTTTCTTGGTCAACCTTTTGGGCCGTGCCCAGTCAAAGTATTTTCTTTTGTTTTTTTTTTATTTTTATTATTATTTTGTTTAATTTCCAACGTGCCAAGAATTTTCATGCCAATTGACTGCGCACGTTGCGCGTTCTGATTTGTTTAGCTTTGTTTTCGTTTTCGTTTCTTTTTTCTTTTTTTTCTTTAGCTTTCTGTTACATTTTTCGGGGTGTTAATTTACAAGACGACCCACATAACTAGTCAAGTTAGCCAAGTTAACAACGATCTCGCGGCGTGCGCGTAACTCATCAAGTTGCCTGTAATGTTAAAGAGCAGAGAGGCGCAACGGCCAAAGGGGGCGTGGTGGGACAGGCAGGGAGGGGGCGGGGCGGGGGTCTGCCTAATTACGGCTCAATCAAGTGACTATGTTGCGGCAGACAAGATCTCTCCCAGCCCATCTTCCAGCTGCAGGGCTGCCGCCTCAGTTGGTATTACCTAACTGCAACTTAATGACTTACTGCAAGCCGCAGCAGCAGTCGCAGTCGAGGCGGCTGCAAAAGTTTTGCGGCATGCCTTAAATATTTGGCGGCACCTGAATGCATTTTACAAATTTTTATGCTGCTGCTGCTCGCGCGACTGTTGCCGCAACATGTGATAAATTGCAGGCATCAACAGCAACAACAACAACAGTAACAACAGCAGCAGCAGCAGCAGCAGCAAGTAAGAGTGCGCTAGTCATGGGTAAACAAACTAAAAGATACCCTGTAGACAGCAGTGAATAAGAGAAAGCATTTGAGCCAAATAGTTAATATCATAATTAATAAATATATATACATATATTTATTAATTATTTGATATACTTATAATCTGTTTGAAGAACAATAAGTACATTTTTTAAGGCTGGGATATTTACAGAGGAAATTTATATTTATGGGAAGTGCATCATTTATATAAATATACGCTGATAATAGAAAGTTTTTGTTATCGATGAAGTTTTCCAAAATTTGACAAAATTTAATTTAATTTCTTAATTTCTTACAAAAGCATATTTTATGAGCTGACCATCTATTTTAATTGATATTCATCAATAATAAGAAAGTTATATATAGGTTGAGTTAATACAAGTTGATCTGCGAGCTGATTATATGATTAAATATATGATTGAATAACTTTAGCTTAAGCAGAAAGATAAATGAATTTGATGGGCTCGCCTTTACTGCTGATGCTCGATTAGGAATATGATTAATATAAAATTAGAAAAAAAATATAAACGCCATCTCTTTCTCGTTGACACACTTTTGCACCTCCTCAAAATACCCATTTTAAATGCTCATTGGGTATAACAGCAACAATGACAACTGGGCACAAAAATAACGTTTGGCTGCTGACATTTTTGGTTAGCTGACTCATGGCCTGCACCCTGGCTGAAAAAGGCTCGTTGCAATGTATTAACCATTAACATTTGTTTAAAGGTGAGCCGCACCAAGAAAAAGAAGAAGAAGAAGCTGCCTTAACAACTGTTGATGACTTTGCAGTGATGCGTTTTTCTATTGAAATGCACTAGCACAAAAGCCAACAAATCGAATGTGTGTCTTAATGATGATGCAACATTTGCCGCAATTGTTTAAGAAGAAGAAGAAACAATAAATATTAAATAAATGTGCCCGTGGCGCACAGCGGTAAAGTTTAACGCCCGAAGGCCAACAACAACAACAAAAAAAGCGAGTCTTTTTTTTCTTTTCTTTTCTTATAAGGGGTATAATGAATTTGTCATGATGTGTGGCAAGACCAGCGGAATTCTGGCTCTTTACATTGTATGCATTGGTTTTAGCGGCCAGGCGTGAACTACATTTTTTTTTTTTGTATCTCACAGATACCTTTTTCTCTTCAAGCTATTCTTAGTCCATTTATCATTACTATTTATTATCGCATGGTCAGATGTTTTTTCTTTAACAAATGTATTTTTTTTTTGCCATTTTTGGCTTTAACTTCACTTTTTTTATTTGCGTTTTTAAAGCTGTTAAAATTTTTTAATGCATTTGATGCTGATTTGTACTAATTCATTTTTTATATTTTTGCTACCATTTTTTGCTAGTCGCTGAAAAAATTGTATTCTTGTTGGTTTAAGCACGTTGCCTTCAACTAAGTTTGAACTGTTCAATTTAACTCATTTTAATTATAATTGCAAAATAATTGCGTGAATTAAGAGATTTAGTTTGTAATCTGTTGGTTTTTTTTTGCCCTTTTTATATGGAATATTTTATTTATTGTTTCATGTATTTAGCTTTTTTTATTCAAAATGGATTGTGTTCTATTAGGATTGTGTTCTATTTAGACTTTACACTCACTTTAATGATTTTCACATATGTTTTTTTCCATTTTTTTCGCTTTTACTTTGCAATTTTTTTTAAACACATTAATCTTTTAAATATAATTTATTTGTGATTTGTTCTCTCAAAAGTATTTAAGCAGCAATTAATTATAATTTTTATATGTAATTTCTGTTTTAGTTATTTTTTGTAATATCTTTATTTATTTTATATTTACAAAAACCTTTCCCAAGCTCAGCTGCGGAAATAATTATAAAACTCTGCACAACTCTATTCAAATAGGGAAAATTGTTTTTGTTTGTCACTAAACCACAAGATCTTTAGGGTATATTATTATGTGCTTTATCAACTCTATTGAAATGTCAAATGGGTACTAAAAAAGAAAACCACTCGGAGTTGGCTAAAACCATTTGCAGTGCACATTTTTCCTGAGTTGTTTCCAAGTTGTTTGCGGCTGCGGTTTTAATAACCATTCATTGCCAGCAAATAAAAAACACAGGCATAGATATAGTCATAGTTATAGTTATAGCCATGTTAAGAGTCACAGAGTGGGTATTATAAATAGTGAATACAACTAAAACTAAAAAAAAAAAACTAGTCAAGCGGGCGCACAGTGAGCGCCAAAAACATTGCAACAGGTTTGTTTCGTTTGGCTTATTAAATCTTCTTCTTCTTGACCGTTTGTTGTTGTCGTTGTTGTTGTTAGCTGTCTGTTTTTGTTGGCTTGATGATGATTTGTGACTGAAGGTTAGTTCGCGTCATTAGAGAGAAGTCCAACTCTTTTTTTTTGCCTTTTGCTTTTCATAAATTGTTTTGTTTTTCTTTGCTTTTGTGCTTTGCCGCCTTAGAAAAAGCAATTGCTTTAAATGTGAGAAAATATAATTGCAAGAAAATACTTTAATAATAATTATTATAATTATTATCTATTTTTTTAATGTAAAATGTTGTGCAACTGTCTGCAAACTGATTAAAAGACATAAACTAAAGTTCAGCTATCGCACAAAAGCTGTCGACTCAACAAATTGCGAAGCGCAACAAACAAACAACAACAAGAACAACAATAAAGAATAAAGTACACAACAACCCAAGTGCGGCGACCTTTTGTCAAAAACTTGGCTGTGCCTTAGAATTTGGCTTTCTTCTCGGAGTATATTGTTCTTCCTCTCCGGTTCTTCCTGATAACAACAAACTAATTCGCATACAATACAAGAAACTTTTTCGGCGCTTGCCTTTCTTAAATGCACTGAGAAAAAAATGTTGAACTGGTATATTCAAAATTATAAAGGAACGTTAAGTGTAAAGTAACTCTTGGTTCGAATCCAGCATTTTTAATTTGTGTTTGTTCCGTTTTTTCGCCAAACAAAAATGAAATCTTGGGTTCGAGTCGAAAGAATTTTTATATAATAATTAAAATAATAATTATAAAAAATTAAAAATAAAAATAAAAAAAAATAATACAAATTAATAATAATAATAACAGTAATAATAATTATAATAAACATAATCTAACTCAACCTATTTTTATATATTTCTGGTTTTCTTATCTGACAACAAAGTAAACCTAGGTTCGAACCAACCAAAGCATTCCAAATATTTTTAAAAAATGTTTGTAAGATTAGCCTATATTAGTTTTTTTCAAATTCCAATCAACTTTTTGATTGTTTTTGTTTACATAACACAATTGGCTTATTTTGAATTTAAACATTCAATAACAAATTCACACAACTAAATTGTTTTTTTAACCGTGTACAATCACTTTGTGGCTTTTGTACATACAAGTAAATATATTTATATATATGTATGTATATGTATATACATATATTTATATATATTTATTTTGGGCCAGCTCCTTCTCGTGTAATTCATTACTTGTTAAGATTCTTCTTATTCTTGTGTTGCCGCCCATTGTATGCTTTAGCTTAGCTCCACAAGAGAGAAAAAAAGAACTGAACAGAAGAAGAAGAAGAAGTAAAACAATAAAGGCAGCAACAACGAGGAAGTCGCACAACTTGTGTGTGTGTGTGTGTCTGTGTGTGTATCCGTCAGATATCGCGCCAACTATTTGTATTTGCCAAGCTTGTTGTTGCTGCTCATATTTTATGGGCACCCGCCGCGTAAACAATACAACAAAAATATTCAGCGCGATAAGCGTTTTTATTATGCGGCCCAAGCAACCACTTGAAACACTCAAAACTGACCGAAGGCACAAGGAAGGAAAAAAGGGGCTGCCACATGCAACAGACGCTGCAACAAGTGGAACGTCGCATTAATACAATGTGACAATGGAGGACACGTGGATTTTTTATTATTTTGGTACGTGAGTGAAATAAAGTGAGATAAAATGTCAAATTCTGTTGCAATTAATCACAATAGAAGTTGGCTGGAAGTTGTAATTAAAGTGACTTGATTGATGAGCTTAATGCTTATTAAAAAATGATAATCAATAAGATGAGCTACGAGTTAGATTAGCCACATAAGTGACTGGGAAAGGAAAAAGTAGATTAACATGATCATGGAGGAAGTTGGCTTAATGCGTTTAATGAGTAAACTTAAATGACAAACATTAAGATAAGTTGATTGTTGCATTAAACTGAAGATAAATGGCTGGGAAAAAATTGCAAGTTGATGTGACAATTGTTATTAAAGTGACCATGAAGTTGTAGATAAAATATGATATTGTAAAGATTTATAAAAAATGTATGTTTGTAAAGTTTATTTTTTATCCACTTAAATTTGTTATAAGAGTTCAATGTGCTTTTCCACTCGTAAATATTGCAGCTGTACTTAACTGAAAAAAACCAATAAGGCGCCCATCGAATGCACTGTCGAAAAAAGTCAACAAAAAAAAAATTGTTCTTCAGATTGTTTTGTTTGTTTGTTGGCCTGGCTTGTAAGGCAGTTTTATGGCTCGAACCCTTTTGCCCCATTTGGTCAACATTCTTGTTGTGGGCTGGCTGTCTGTCTCTAAGTTGCCTTTGGGCCTTGTGACATGTGCCAGGCGCTCCAATTTATGGCCAACGATACACGACTACTATAAATTGTGGCTCAGCTATTGATAGTTGTTGTTGTTGTAATTGTTGTTGTTGTTGCTTTTGCGTGCGTCGACAGTTGACAGTTGAGTTACAAGGTCATTATGCGGCTGTTTGTGGCTATTTGCAGTTGCCGTCGCTGCTCATATTGGCCAGCTTTTTGGGCGTGCAAACAACGAGTTTGTGCGTCATGAGATACAAATGTATCTGTATCTGCGTCTGTATCTGCGTCTGGCAGCTGTTGCCGCGTCTCGGTAACAGTAACAGCAGCTCGTATCTGTATCCGTGTCTCTTGCGTGCGTAATTACAGTTAACGCGAAGCGGTCAAAGCTCAACTTCATTTCCGCTGCCAACACTCAATTCTTGTATCTTAAATCTTCAACGTTTTTTGATTGATGTCTAGGCCATCTATAAGTGACGTGCGTACGTGCACTGAGCGAAAATAACTATAGCTTCTGTCTTATATTTTATTAGGCTTAAAAAAAAGTAATTGAATTTTATCAAAATGAAAGCTGATAATAAATATAAAATTTATATAAAAGCAAACACAAAATGTAACTGCAAATTATTTTCTTTTTTTCTTCAAGTGCATATAAACATATCTCTTCGGTTTGACAGGTAGCAATAAAAACAAAAAAAAAATTAAATAAAAAAATAACAAGGGATAGAGCGAGAAAAAAGTGCGCGGGCCAACGTTGATCCCTGTTCACAATTGAGCTGTCTTCTTGGGGCGCAGCTTCAGATACTTTGAGCTACAGCTACAGATACAGATACAGATGTGTATCTTTTGTTTAATATTTCCCTTTTTTTTGGCATTGTTTGGGCCTGTGGCTTGTCTCAGCTGTCTGTCTTTGTGTGTGTTTGCTGGATTTCCATATTTGTTGTGGGCCAGTCAGTGATTAGGCGCAGCTTAAGTCTCGTGCTGATGGGCCCAATTAGTATACGAAATTGTCCAAATATTTGAGCTACTTAGTTTGGACAGAGTGTGTGACAAACACACACACACACACACATGCATACACCCGAAGCACTTGGCACTGATACGATCTGTGATAAGGCGCAGCTGGTTCTTGAAAACTTAAAACTGGATGTGGATGTGGGTCGTCGTTCGAGTTGAGTTTATGGACGGACAGGCCATAAGTCGAATGCGTTGCGCTTTCACCACAAAAAAGCTGCACTCAAGAAGAGCCCACACACACACACACCCAACCACACACACACACACATACACAATCGACTGAGTGCAGATACAAATGCGGTCCCAGCTACTTAATCGAAGTAGCCGCAACGAATCCGTCCGCAAGCAAAGTGAAATGCAATACTAAAGCAGATGATTTCTGGCCGAGTTGGCCGACTTTTTTTTTCTCAGTCTCGTTAACCGAGTGAAAAGAGCATATTGGCTTTACAGAAATGCAATTATAATGGCTACTATTAAAGCTAGAGTTGTGAAATTTGAAATATATGCTGCTGCATATCCGCTTTAGATAATGTGTCAAGATTTTTTGGTTGCGCCTACTGGGGGCGTGGCAAATCGAGATAATCTATATATTTGGCGAATTTTTAAAGCTAATTGCACCATTTCTCTCAGCCAGATTATTTATGATCTTCTCTTAAGATCGTACAAACAGACTTATGGGCTACGCCCACTGTGGGCGTGGCAAATAGAGATAATCTATATATCTTTTTAAGTTTACAAGCTTCATATATAAAAAAAAAAGATGATTAAAAATATCTGACGAGCTTCTCTGAAGATTGTAAGTTTCATAGAGTGCCAGACTAACAGATTCCCTGCATATATTTAAACCTTTCTTTTGCTCAACCTGCCTTTTGCAAATATTTAAATTGCCAAAGAGTGAAAAAAATAAAAAACCCGAAGTGTATTTTTCGCCTGCAGTTGCACAGCTGAAAACTGAAGATGACTGCCGCATTCCATAAGTTGCAGGCCCCCAAAATAAAAAAAAAAAACAACAACAACCAAAAAAAACAAAAAAAAGAGGCCCAAAGACTATATGGCTATGGTCTTGTATAAATCGCTGTTAATGCTCTTGTTGCTGCTGTTGTTGTTGTTGCTGTTGTTGTTGTTTGTGGTTGTGCTGCAGGAACCAGTTTGGTTTGAATTTTATGTGTATTTGGTTGAAAATTTACGAGTTTGGCGAATAAAGCAGCAAAGAATTCAATGAACTCGTCTTCACTCTGCCTTCTAAGCCAACTCGGCAGCAGCAGCAGCAGCGACTACAAGAGACAAACACACAGTCAAACACATGTATTTTAAAACGTTTACACACATAACTATGTGAGTGTGTGTATATATAAAGAATATATGTATATATATATATAAACATTTAATGGGTGCCTATTGGATCCCGCCGTCTCCTAGTTATGCAAATCTGTCCGCTTGTCCGGTGCCCACCCGCTGCAAAGCTGGCTCTAAGCAACGAAATTGCTTTCGAATTGGTTTTTACAACAAGAACAAGCTGAGGAACAACAACAACAACAACGGCAACAACAATTGGTGTTGTTGCTGTTCACTTGTAGCTGCAGGTTGTACCAACATTTGTCTTGTCATTGCAGTTGTAGATCCTTCTGCACACACACACACACACACCCAACCTTCCCTTCTCCTCCCCCTTCCTCCACCCTTTTGGACTACAGACAATTAGCTGCAGCCGTTGTGGAACTTAGGGAACTTGGCTGCAGCTGAGCTATTGGGCCCAGTTCGTCATTGGTTTGGGCCAACTTCTTTCCTCGATTTTCGGTCGTTTCTCTAAGAGCATTTCTTTATTTTTTTTTTTGTGTTTGTTGCCTTTAGTTTTAATTGCAGCTCGAGAGCTTGTGTTGGCCACGTTATAATTAAAATGCAGACACAGTCACAATTTATGGCCAAAACAGAGCTGGGCATTTAAGTATTAATTGGCATCATTTGGGGGTCGTTTAAGCGATCGAATGCCAACTTAAAAGAAATGCAATACAATTAAGATGCCCGATTCGAATGGGAAAGTTAAATATTTGACTTAGAAATTTAGTCTTTTAATTGAAGTTAATAGGTTTTTCTGTTTAAGCTACTCATCAGTCAATATCAATAACAAATTAACAATTAAGATGACTTAAAGACTTTAAAATGTCATTATTGTTATACTTTAAATGATTTCAAGCACAATAAGTTATCGATAAACCTAACAAGGAGTCAATAAAAAAGTAAAGAAGCAATGGAAGCAAAAATGTTTTTTTTTTAATTTAAATAAAAAGTATTTTTAAAGACTTGTTAAAACCATTCATTGATTCCCAGTCAGAAAGGAGGCAATTATTCACTAAGACGACTATCGATAATTTATCGATTATGTAAAAGTGGAAAATTTGCTTCCCACTTGCCTCAAAAATCTACAAAAAGCTTATGTAAAGGCAATTCTGGACAACATTTATTTTAAACATGAGATTAAAGTAAGTTTAAAGTTTCGATAACATATAGTTTATACATAAAAATGATTTGTATTTAATAAAAAAATAATTCCCTTAGTAACTATTTTTAAATTTACATATTTAAGCAACAAAATAAAAGAAACTAGCTTGGAAATAATAACAATACTATTTAAATTATATTTAAAAATTAACAAACACAAAAGTTAACTTTATAGTTAGAGAATTTCCCTGTTCACAGACTTTGGTTGGCCACTGTGACGTGCAGAAAAGAGACTATTCTCAAGTTACGCAAAGTTCTTTCGCAACTAGATACAGGTTGGGGTTAAGTCTTGCATAAACAACAACAACAACAACAACAACTGGCAACAACAACAACAGCAGTAGACAATCGGATACTACGTGCCCCAACTGTCAACCGCGTCCCTTATCCAACTTGGTTGCCAGTTGCAGTTTCCGTTTTCAGCTGCCATTCGGAGCGCTACAGTTATCCAGTACCAACTACAGTTACACACAACACAACACACACACAACGTGTTGGGGACGACATTAGATTGTACGGAAAAGAGATCTACAAACAGAAGAAAAAAAAGAACGTTGATATCTCTACGAATTCCTCTCGATCGTGTTGCAATCATTGCGAAACGTGTAGAAGAACTGAGAGTAGTGTATTATTTTGTATATCATAAGAGTTCTACAATTTTGGGGGAGAACGTGCTGAACGTGCGAATTGTTTACCTGAGATAAGCGGCCAATTAAACGCTTTTTCTCACACCTGGCCACACAGGCAGAGTGACCAGAGGCCATGATGTGAGCATTATGATTAATTTATTAAAATCAACATAAATAGCAACAATTTTAGCTTAAACTTTTACTCCAATGAAGCTTGCTTCTGACATTTATAATTAAATTTAATTACCATTGCTGCTTCTTAATAGGTAGGTAAAAAAAGAGAAGGAAGGCACCTGGGTCGTGACCAGGTTGAGAGACCCCCGACGAGCTGGAGGATGAAACCAGTTTTCAAATTAAAACGAATGTTGCGTTTTATTAAATAAATAAAACTGAATGGCAGTGTAATTTGAGTGATGTATGCTCTGCAGAAAGAGACACACGAGCAAAAAGCCATCACTTTTACTTGTTGGCCAAAAAAACAAAACGGGCACACACTCACAAATTGGCCAAGACAGGTTTGCAGCAGGTGGCAAAAGTTTGGAGCGGAAATATGCGAAATTTGAGAATTTGTGACAAGCCAAAAGGGCAAAGCAATAAATGGAGAAGGGGAGAAGTCCTAGAACAAGAAAGGAATTTGCATAATAATATTACAATAACAAAGGGAACACTGAAAGTACACCAGTTAAAAATTAAAAGTAAAATGAAAATGAATATAAAAATAATCGTTATAAGAAAAGAGTAGCTAAAACAGAGAAAAGAAATAAAGTTAAGTTCATAATAATAATAATAATAAAAAAGTTGTTCGGCGCAAAAAATACAATTTTTAATATACTCAACCAAAGTAATAAAAATCATTTGCATATAAAAAGAGTTCTAAAAACATGAAAGGCAAAGTTAAAGATAAGAAAGAAAATTGATGGTGTAATCAAGTGGAATATGCATAATAATAATAATAATAATAAGAAATCTAAATTTTAAAGGCGAGAATTCACAAAGAGACATAAAAAGGATATATAAAGATTCCTCAAAACTAGTATTATATAAAGAAAGAGTTATTTAGTAATTATTAAGGGATAACTTATAATAAAAAGATTAGAGAAATAATTATTTAATTCCAACATAAACAAAGAAGACTATAATTAATAGAACAGTCAAGTTAAGTGTTTAAAATATTCCATAAATTAAAACAAAAGGTCATCAGTCCAAAAATAAAAGAAAAACAGGTTATCACTTTAAAGATGTTTTTTGTACTAAAGATAATTCCCAAGATGATTCACAAATAACGTATTGAAAGACTTAGTTCCATTTAAGAATTGAAGATATAAAGTATACAGTTGTATATAGATATATAGAACCCTAGACTCCTCCATAGAGAAACATAATCAACTAATAAAAAAAAACCAATCAAAAGTGTGTTCAACAACGCACAAACTAATTATCATAACTTTATACAACACTTAAACAAACACTTAACCAAACAAAATTGTAGTTGTGCACGTTTCGACTAATCTGAAAACCAAATTATATGGAGCACAAAATAATTCTAAATGACCGTTTGAAAAAATTAACAACCCATCAAGGTACCATTAAAGAAACACTGTCAACAGAGAAAAAGAGAATGTTAAGGTTTGAGAAACGTTCAATGAACTCCAAGTTAAGTGTAGAGGTTTTTTTTTCGAATTTAATTATGCAGAAGAATAATAAAACAAAAATTTAGCCCAATTAGCGTGTGTTATAAAAGAGAAGAGACGAGTCTTTAAGCCACTATCTTAAAAATCAATCTGGGATATGGACAACTTGCTCCCTGGCAAAAGTGTGTCAACTAACGGTAGTCTGTGGCCTGTGATAATTAATAAATTTGGCTCGATTCTGGGCCAGTTCCGTGTGCCAATAGAAAATTGTACAAAGCACGAACCCAAACAAAACCGACAAACCGGCAAAAACACAGACGGCAGACAGGACAGAGAGGGGGAGGGGGGGTCAGACACAGGGTTGCATTTTGGCAGGGTGGCCAAGGCAAAACAAAAGACACAAATAGCGGGGGGAATGGGTTAACAGGGGGGCCTCTGTGTGTTTGTGTGTTGGTTGGCCACAGCTGGCAACGACTTTGTGCATGAAAATCAAATAAAAATTTATTGATTTTTCGCTGCTCAGCCGGCGAAAAGCAAAGCCAAGGAAGTGGCCAATAAATGTAATTTGCAAACAAAAGCAAAAGCAAAGCCAAAGCCACAAGCGAAGCAGCGCAGCATAAAGAAAGGCCAAAAACAAACATGCAAAAACAATGTCAATGCACGCCAAAAAAATAATATATATAAGAAATAGGAAGAAGCGGCGGCCGCAGTCAAAGACAAGAACAAGCAAAGCAGACAAAGGCAACAACAATAGGCACGCATAATGGGTGAGAGGGGGACAGGGCTAGCAAGGGGTGCGCGTCGTTGGCAGTGTTGTAAATGTCAGCTCGAGTTAACGGAGCCACGCGGAACACACACGTAACAACAGCAACAAACAGCAATGTTTTGTTGTGGAGCGCCAGGCAACAACGACAAGAACAACACCAAGAGACAGCAGCAGGTGCCGTTGCTGTGTTGTGAGGTTCTATGCCAACCGTTTCGTTGCGTTTCGTTGCTCTGAGACACGTCTGTCCGTTTGTCTGTCTGTCCGTTCGTTAAGTTCCAGTTGTTGTTGTTGTTGTTGCTTAGCTCCTGGTCGCGTGGCAGCGACACTTGACGTTCGGTTTGACAGACTTACCCCTCTCACATTCGCTGCCGCTGCCTCTGCTGCTGCCGTTGCCGTTGCTTTAGTTGCTCTTGCTTTGATTTGGCTGTCAAAACGTAGACTGCGGGATTATAGGAAACTTGGAACGCAACTACAACTACGACCACAACTACAACAATTGAAGCGCACAAAAACACACGAGGGGGAAACGAAGAGCGCGCGCGCGGCTTGTTTTGGGCTGGGCAGGCGTTGTTTTTGTTAGCGCACCTATTTATATACTATTTACGAGTGGAATTCACGCTACTTCAATTTTAATTTTATGCTTATTATATATACTAAATATAATTAATTTGCATTTATTTTTCACACATTTTTTTGCCAACGAAGACGAAGCAAAATTCACAGCTGACTTGGATTCTCCTGCTGCTGCTGCACACGTGCACACACACTAATAAACACAAACACGTACGCGCGCACTCACACACAAACACACACACGCACACGCTGGCACGCAGAGTTGTCGTCGTTGTCGTGTGCAAGCGATGAAAATGACAAATGCAACGTTACGTTCGGCACGCGCCTTGCTCCCAACTGTTTCAACGGTCACAAATCGACTGACTAGCAAAATGGCTCAACGGCAACTTGTCTGCAGCGAAACGGTTCGCTAGCACCGGCTAACCTAACCTAACCGTTGGTTGGTTGCCAACGCCACGCAACATGTCCACGCCACCATGTTCGATGTGGGCGCATTTAAGTATATATGTGAGTGTGTGTGGGTCAGTTTATGATAAGCACCCAGCGATAAAAAGGCCACGCAGCCAAACACAAACATTCTTTGGGTACACACAGCAAATGTCCCATGACGAATGCGCCCGCATGGCCCAATGGCTTTTCAATCTGCAAAATGTAATAACAAAAGTATATCCAATCGCTACTTGGCCAACTTTGAGTACTTTTTCCTTTCAATTGTTATTTATCTGCAGGATACATACACACATATATACGAGGGTTGTGCACTTAGGGCTATCATTGAAAAACTGCCCAAGCATTGCGATAATACATAAAAGCCCATGCATTAAATTCCTTATCACAGCACATAAATTACAACAAAAGTCTGTTAAAAAACGTGACTAGCAAATTGATATATTTAGTAACTACAAATGACCAATAAGGTATTTAAAATTGAAGGTCAATGTTAAGATACCTAAAGCATATTGAAAATATATATTTCATATTAATTTTACGTTTTTAAAATCACTATATAACCGAAGCAATGCTGCCAACTTTTGGTATAACTGCTAACCTGTTGTCAAGTGTTGGCAGCAGGTTCACACATGTTGGCCGCAATGACTGCGCATCACTGATGCAACATGAAACGCGTTAGCACATGTTCGTAGCCGGCTTTGAAGCAGCGAACGCAACATGTTGCAAGCGCAGCACTTGCCGCTTTGCATGCACGTGGCTCATTTGCAATCGCATTTGTGTTTGTTAGTTGTGTTGTGGTTCGATTGTGCCTGAGGTGTTCGTTTGTGGGCGCTGCAGCGTGGGAGGCGTGGCAGGAATTGCGCGCAATTTCTTCACCACTGCAGATACATAAATATTATTGTAATCGAGCGGAAAATAGAAATGTAAATTGTTAATTAAAACCAGCTGTTTTTATACAATGTATTTTGTGTTGTTTGCCTTTTCATTGGAAAAACATATAATATGTTATTTTTAATTATATAGACAACTGTTTTAAGCTGCTTTTTACTGAGTCAGCATCTTTTTAAAAGGTATTTAATGAGCTTAAAAAGTGACAGGATGAAAAAACAGCTTTGAAATCTCTTGGAGAGCTTTAAGTGTTTATAAAAGCCCTTAATGCTAAAAGGCAGCTGTTTAATTTTCCCATTTAAAAGAGCGAAAAAAGCTTTAAATATGATTAAAGTCGCTTAAAGCTAACTTAAAAAATAAAACTGACAGCTTTAAATATAGTTAAAGAATACTTGAAATTAATAGCTACATTTTCATTCAGCGACAATCATTGACAATAATAATAAAGTGGAAAATCTCGCAACGCTTTTCCGCACAAATGCTGCCAAAGCGCTTTTCACCTAATTCTCAAATCGATTGGCAATTTCGTTCGTTCTCGGCCAACTCGGCCACAAATTGACAATTTTCGTCGCCATCAAAACTGCATTTGGATTGCATCAATTTCCGACGCTTTCCCGATCGCCAGTCCCGTTAACGCCAGTTGCACTTTTCATTTGTTTGCATTTTCATTCGACCAGAGACCAGAGACCAGCCAAAGAATTGCAATTCACTTGTTTTTCTTTTATTTGTTTGCAGCGCAAACTTTTTCAGCTAAGATGAAAAAGAAGAAGAAGAGAACTTGGCTCGAAACGAGTTCAAAGTTTTGCACTATTTGCTGTCGCTTCTATTGATAAACTTGAGTTTCGTATGCACAAGTGCATTTTTATTTTTTGTTAACACATTTGCCGCATTCCCCGTCGACACATCGGAATATTGTTCCCTTTGTTTGAGTAGAGCTCTACTAACTCAATGGAAATGCCAGATGAAAATGAAAATGGAAATGGAGTTGGAGTTCGAGTTGGGAAAAACGTTGCAATGAAGATGTCTCAAGTGAAACCTCGTCTGACAAGAGTTTCACTCCAGGCTTCATTAGGTTTTTGGCCATATTCGCGGCAGCCTCTCATTGAGGTCAAGTCGTTTTGGGTTTGGTAAATTACAAGCTACAAAAATCCCATTTTCAAATTAGCTTATTTTTAAAGAAAGAAACAAATAACCTTTCACATTCCATTTTGTTGGCTTAAACTGAAAGTCTTTACAGAGTTTAATTTATTATATCGATCACATAAATTTGATTTAAATATATGTTTAACATATTTTCTCTTTGATTATCAATATGAATAAATTGAATATTAAATTAAAATGAAATTATTTTTTGCCATTATTTTCGCAGCTGCTGCGATCGTTGCTGCTGCTGCTGCGTTTTGGTGCTGCCAATTTGCTGGCCAATTGAAAATGCAATGCACGCCCCGGACAAAAACTCATTTGCAACACTTCACGCAATGCAGGCGATTTCGATTTAGCCAAGATCAAGGGCGATAATAAAGAGCGCAGCGAGGCACGCAACGCGCAACTTGTGGCAAGGCTAAAAATAGCCAACAAACAGCAACTGTTGGCCTTATCCCAGCTGGCTGATCTTTACGCAGCGGCGCAGCGAACAACAAACAACAACAAACAACAACAACAACAACATTCCTTTCGACATTTAATTAACGATCGCGATTGCAATCAATGCAACGCGTCTTGCGGCATGCCCCTTCTGGCCCTTCTGGCTCTTCTGACCCTGCCCCTTTTTAGGGGGCTGAATGTTGTGAATGAGCTGAGCTTTGTGGTGGCCACAAGTTAGCCACAAAAGCTGACAAATACTGTAATTAATTTTAATTGCAGCGATTGGCGCCCGTTTGCCCGTCTCATTAAAGTTGCCCCCAAGGAGAGAATAAGATCCTGATTCTGTATGTTTTCTATCATAACCAGATGGGTGCTGTTGCTGTTGTTGTTGTTGTTATTGTTGTTATTGTTGTTGCTGCTGCTGCCTTCAAAGGTTCTGCTACGTGTTTTTGCACCTAATTGCAGGCGTGTTGTGTTGCCTTACAATATTCCAGGAAAAGGGGGAAGGGGATTGGGAGGGGGAGGGGGAGAAGTTCTGGCCATTACAATGCTTAATACTTAATGCAGGCAACATTGCTTTGTTGCCAGCTTCTTTCTATTCCTCTTCTTTTTTTTCTTTGCATAGCTCACAATTGTGTCTATGAAGTGTAGCGAAAGCAATAAAGTGCTCAACAACAACAACAACAGCAGCAACAACAACAACAACAACAATATCTGAGCAACATTCATTGAGTAATGTTTCTTACACAGTACACAATTTTAGTTGGCCTTACTTAAAAGCCAATAATTAATATTATGTATAAGTATAACATAGTACAAAATAGAAAGAGAACTTTTTTAATTTTAAATATAATATTTTTATATATGGAGTATGTCGGACTTATGGCTTAAATCTTCCAGCTTTGTAAGCTCATTAAAAGTATTCATATGTAAATTAAAAATTTTAGTAATTTTATTCATTCTGAGTTCTAGTCTTATAAGAAAATAATATTTAACTCAGTATATTTTTAGATGTATTTTCATTTAATATTCTTTAAATGATCAGTTATTTTAAATGCTTTTTTATAAACCTTCCTATAACAATAAAACCCTTGGATCACATTTCATAGCGTTTTCCACAGTAAATTACAAATTTTGTATGCCTTAATTATTTTTAGACTCTGCCAAACTGAATATTGTCAACTATTTAAATGAATTCCTCTCAAATTGAAAATTTGTTCGCTGTGCATTTTCGCTTTTGGCATTGCTCAAGTGCAATAACAATATAAAATACTTTTAGTGTTCAGTTCATTGAACGTGCACAAATCCAATTAGATTTCACACACACACACACACACACACCAAAGCATAACTAATACACTCAAAGCGTGCAAATGGCATTCGGCGAGCAAAAAAAATCATAGCATACTTTTGTGCGCAAGCAAATTTTGTGAGTCAATTTGCCAACTTCTGACAGCGACTGTATGTGTATGTGTGTGTATGTACTTGTGTGCGTGTGTGTGTGTGCGTGGCAAAAGTTTAACTTGCCTGGCAAATTACTGCGTAGTTAATGCTGCAATGCCGAAATATTGATTTTAACAATAACATTCGCAAGCATATTTTATTAGTGCATGTTGACTCTTCAATGCCCTAACCAAGCAAACAGGATAATTTAACTAGCTCGAAGTGTTTGTCACTATAAAAATAAGCTAGTGTAAAGAAGTCTTTTAATAAAGTTAAGTCTATCTATTTAATAATCCATAACAAACTTATCATAAATAGTTACTCAAAATCATTTATGAAAAATCAACAAATTTTAGTTAATCAAATAAGTTCTACTATAACTAATTTAAGCGTCTAACTTTTCCACATTTTTCTAAAGCGAAAGTTCGTAAGCGTATTAAAAGTTCTTGATTGCGAAAATTTAGTTTGTTTGCGCAACAATTTATCAATGAATTCAGCTGAGTGCATGGCCAATTAAGCGGCTTAATTAAGCGGCATATTTGTGTGCATAGCGCTTAAAAATAAAATCAAGTGGCATGCGCTTTAAATAGTTAAAGAAGATATGCAACAAATAATAATAATAATAATATTTAATTGAAATGCAATAAGTCCAATTTACATATTCAATCAATGCCAACAGAACAATGCGTGTGTCATCATCAATATTAATTATTGAGAAACAATAGCAAAATGCGAAAAGCTGCCGCTAACATTAACTTAAGTTGGCATAAAACAAAAAAAAATTGTTGCCAGATTTTTGTGGGAAAGAAAAAATATCGAAAACTTTTTCCAAACACAAGCAGACAATTAAGAAACCATAAACACATGCTGCCAAGGCAAACGGAAGCGGGAAACGTTCGTTAGGGGAATAACACACACACAAACACACCCATACACCCACACACATAAACACACTTATGGCCAAAAAAATGGCAGCCAAAAGTTACGAAGCGCAATTTGAAAAAACAGTAAATAAGTCGCGACGGATGCGAATGCGAATTCGGATGAGGATGCAAACGAACGAAGGATATACGCTGGCAGGACACGTAGCTGGCGCAGACTCACGAAAGGATTTGCATATGAGCAGCAGCTATATATTATACCCTGTAACTATTGGCAAGTGGCATGATGAAGTAATCAAAAAAAATACTTTTAATATTTATAGATAGAAATATGCTTAAGTGATGAAAAAATATATAAAGGCTTAAATATATTTTTCAACAGTTTTATTCACAGGATATATCTGTGAACTTATTTATCAATATGTTAAACATTAGTTTAAGATTGAATTTAAATTCTAAAATATTTTTTATATGCATAAATGTACTTCTCTATTAACAAAAGTCAATATGTACTGATTACAGGGTATCTTCAAGTCTTCAGTATAGCTCCTGCTAGCAAGGAAGACTGCAGCTAGGATTTATATGAGCAGGCAATGACATGACTTGGCAGCATTTTCTATTTGCGTGTATTTCCCCCCCTTTTCAACCTCCCCTCCCCCCTCGGCGTTCTTGGCAAAGCAAATGGATTGTGACAAATGTGCCAGACTTGGCAATAGGCGGGGCCGGAGGGCGTGGCCGGACAGGTGTTTTGCGGTAGCTGGTTGAAAGAGGTGCAAAGGTGAGATACAACCCAAAGAGGATCTCGCAAACTGCAGCTGAAAATGTGACGCAAATTTATGACACAGAATTGAGTTTATTTTTTTTTCCTTATCTCGTTTTTTTTATTATTGAATACTGCCAGCATTTTATGATTTAGCTAAAGGCTGAGGGACATAAAAGGAGTTTATGGCTGGGCGAGAAAATAAGCCAATTTATTTATAATATACATTTGCAGCTTTAAAAATATAAATTGAATTTGATGTAAGGAGCAAAAATCAAGATTGGAATTTGAAAATTAAATAAGTTGTTAATAGATAAATAAGAAAATATGTTTAGCTGGGTAACAAATTGCATGAAAATAGCTTAAATAATTATAAAAAATAAATAAAGTGAAATAAAATAATATTTCTATTATGGCTAAAACCTAACTTAAAAGTGTTTAAAAAGTGTACAGGGTAACTGCCAGTCAGGCACTTCCGACAAGAGCACTCTCACTACTTTAAAGGTAACCACTTCAAATGCACTTTTAAACCAATTTTGCTGGCTGCTTTTAACTCTTTTCGAATTTTCTGCTGGCAATTTTAATAGACTTGTCAATCTAAAGTAAAAACCTTCAAAAGCACAAACACAAATGTGTGCAGGAGTGAGGGAGAAAGAGTAAGAGAAAGAGGAGGAGAGATAGAGCTAAGCAGCTGGCTCAATGTCCTTGCGGCCAGGGCACCGCAATCATAATTAGTATCCTGTACGGACATGTGTATGATGCATGTGCTGCAGGTGGCCTTGTTGATGTTGCAAACAACAAAATGCGAGAGCGAGACACACAGCTAGTGTGCGAAAGGGATGGCCAGTACTGTTGTTGGCCGTTGATATATTGGCTTTTAAGCCGACTGCGGCCTGTTGCAGTGTCAGCAGGCGAGTCGGCCGACGCTTAAAGGACATCGCATGAATAATGCCATGGCAATTTCGCACAGGACAACAGCAGGACATCATTAAAGTGTAAAAATAGAATTAGTGGCACAGTGCTCCAGCCTGGAGCAGCTCTTAATTACAGCTTAGACCTCAATTAAAGCGTGCTGGGAAATGGAGTTGGAGTTGGCCAAAGTGATTTTCGCAACGGCCAAAAAGAGTCCAAAACATTTTCATTTCGGACCCAAAAACAAAAGAGAAAAAAAGACAACAGCCATGAAAATGCTGGTAATGATGATGATGGCCATAAAACACCTTGGCTAATTTGCGCAAATTGTTTTCGGTTGCAACTGACGAGCGATAAATGTGAGAGGTGAGAAGGGAAAGTGGCAAATTGAGAGAAAAACAAATTGTTGACAATAAATAGACAAAAAGTTTGCTATAAAAAAAAAATGGTAAAATGTAGTAGAAAAGAGGCTAATAGAATACCTTTAATACTAATTAAAAATAGGAAAATGCTTTCTTCATACTCTTTATACTAATTAAAAAAGTCGGCGAATATAAAGAAAGAAGTATATAAAAATACGAAATCATTGAAGTGGAAAAAGCTTTAAAAAATGTTTCATCTTCATTTGATACTAATTAAAAAAGTTGGGAACTTAAAATGAAAGAAAAAAGAGAAACAATAGATCATAAACAAGCATTGAAGTATTGCTTATAAATATATATAATATATAAAATCTGTTTAACCTGTAAAAACATAACCTTAATACAAATATAAATCTGTTTAAATTCACAGATTTTAAGGTTAAAAATATATCATAAAATAATATATTTAAAAAAAAGCAAAAAACCCTAAGAATATCCTTACTATTATAATCTTATATTTACAAAATTTATTAAATTTGTTTAACTTATAAAAAAACTCCCTTTAGACAATTATTAATCACAGGCCGCAGCTGTTTAAGTTCACAATTATTAAGGTAAAAAAAAATATAATTTATGCTAATGAAAAAACCAAAGAATATTTTTACTATTATAATCTAATCAAGTCACAAAATATATTAAGTTTTTTTTATCTCATAAAAACCCTCCCTTTATATTCACCTATAAATCACAACCCGCATCTGTTTAAACTCACAGATCTTAAGGTCTTAGCCCTGAAAATCATGTTTTATTCAAGACATTGCACAACGTCGTTTTCAGCTCGTTTGCACAAAACACACACACACACACTTCTGCAGAGGTGTGTATGCCACGCCCCCTTTCGCCCCGTTCGCCCCGTTCGTTATGGCTTGATCCATTTAGGGCACTTCCCACGCATCGCAACGCACGTAATCGAAAAATGGAACTGGAGCCGTGTGCAGCTGCCAGCTGTGGACATGAGGCATGAGGCAGGACTAGCAGCAGCAGCAGGACTTGCAGCAGCAGGACTTGCAAGCCCAACACATGACGCTAATGGAACCAACAAGCTGCCGGGCTTGCTTCGGTTCAAGCTATCCACAATTTTTGGCCCCGTTTGCTCCATGGCTTAAGTCCCCCGCGGCCCTCGTCGAGGCTGTCGCAATAAATTTGCAGCGCCAAAGTGATAATGAAAGTGTTTCCTTCCGTTTTGGCCAAACACACACATACACACACACAGAGACACATAATGCCAAGGCACAAAAAGAGGACAAAGCGAGAGTGTGAAAAACAAGAGAACTCTGCGGAAATGCACAAAAACAACGAACTCCAAATGCGCTTACTAAATGAAGGTTTATATAGAAAAGCTAATTAAACATAGAAGCTTAATTTGAATTTATGAAAAGCGCAGAGAGAGGCGCTACATAAGAGTAAGTAAAAGGGGGTTAAAGAAAATGGCTGAAGTAGGAGAAAGGAGTGAAGTAGAAGTAAGGAAAAAACAGTGATGGCAAGTGAGTGATTAAATGAGGGCAAAAAGAGAGAGTGAGAGACAGAGAGTAACACAATAATGGAGAAAAAGGCAAAGAAATGTACGATTAAATGATGTATGAAAGAGATGAGAAAAGGGAAAAAGTGATCACTCTCCCAGAGAGATAGAAAAACAAGGAAAAGATAGATATAGTTAACCAAAAATAAAAGAAGACAAAGAGAGACGAAAACGTAAAAAGTAAGAGTGTAAAAGATGGCCAAACAGATGAACCTAGTTTTTATTATTATCTATATAATGAATATTCAATGTATAGAAACAGGTATATAAAAATAGCCGAATATGTATATCTATCTATCTATCTATATATAAACCTCGTTATTTTAATAACTTATCTCTTATATTATATACACTGTTATTTCATTGAATACAACTGTATATAAAGTCCAACTGTCCGATGGATTCAGTATGCAAAAATGATCGTTAGAGTATCCACGTAAAACTGGCGATTGGCGACTGGCAACTGGCAACTGGCAACTGGCAACTGGCAACTGGCGGCAACGCGGCGTATGCGCAACGTGCAAAGCGCCAAGCTCTCTGCCACCAGCAACCAGCAACCAGCCACCTGTCCCGAAACGTCACTTGGCACGCCCCCTCCTGCCACGCCCCCACAGACTCGAGCACGCTTCGGTTGAGTTCTCTTGGTTCGCTTGGCTTGTTTATTGTTTTCCGCTTAGCGAGAAATTCAATTTCGGAAGCAAACAAGCACACGGCAAACAACAAATGAAATGCGCCAATTGGATTCTATGTAAATCTTGGCGAAAAACTGTTACCGACGATTTATGCCGCGACACCAAAAACGGGAAAAGGGATAAAGGGAAAATGAAAAGCGAGAGAAAAGCGTCTCCTTCACGCTAAGCAGTCGCTTAATTGTGCGCTTTAACTAAACGCTGAACAGTTGCAAAAAACACAGTTGGCAACAATTAAAGTTGCATCCCTTTTGCTGAGAGGTCGTCGCCAGGCCAGTCCAGGCAAGGACCAAGAAAGCAAAAAAGGACTCAAGCTAAAAAACGCCGTAAAGCGCAATTTTCCGGCTGAGGCAAACGCAAACTTTGCTCAGAAGCCAGCCAAGGGATTTTTAAGTACACGGCAAATACTGCCAAACTATAATTGGATTCTAGATTTTTATATTACATTATCTTTGGAATTAATTTTACTTTTTCTACAAACTATTTTCTTTGGCAACTAAAATTGAACTTGAAATTTATTTAATGTGAATTTTGCAAGGCTTTTTTTTCCTTCAATTTAATTTATGTTATAATTAAGGTCGAGTTTCAATCGAGCAGCTTGCAATATTCAAATCAAAATTTATTTATTATAAAATAATAATAAATATATAAAAAAAATTTAACATAATAAAAAAAAATTTGAAAGAAATCAGTTTTTTTAATGTCTATTAAAATACTTAAAATTCTTTCTACAGCATGTTTTAATTAATGCAAATAATAATATTAATTAACAATATTTTTAATATTTTATTTTTTTTAATTCATTTTTTAGTAAAGGATTTTTCATTTATAAAATCTGTTCTAAAAAATCAAAGCAATATTTTTAACTACAAAAACAACTAAACTTATTGTTTTAGTCACCTCTCTCAGTTAATTTAAATACTTTTGTTTTATATAAAAAACAACTGTTGTTCAGCTAACTTATTTTCAGTGTAGTTTGTTTTGCAGAAGCTGTGGACTTTACAGCACTGAAGGCTACTCCCTGGGCACAAAATGGCTGTCCGCTGGTTTTAAGTTTTCCTTTTCCACCCTCCTCCTCCTCCCCCCACCCCCTGCCCCTTTTCTATTGCACTTTTTCTTAGCGCATTTCGCAAGTTTCTTTTGCTTTGTTGCTTTGTTTGCGTGACATTTTTCGCCCAGCTTCATGAAGTTGCATTCTAGATGCCAAACTGAACTTGCCCCCTTCACAAAGGAGGCGTGGCAGAGGCGAAGTCCGTGGCAACTATGACAAAAGATTGCAGTGCCAAAAGTTTGGCGCAACGTTAATTAATTTTGCATGAACTGAAGCCTGAACTCGCTCCCAAGAGGGGCCAAGTGGCTAACCAAGGAAAGTCTTCCTAAAGTGCTCACAGTGAGGAAAAGGACCTGCGCCAAAGGAAGTCGCTGCCAAAAATATATTTGAGGTTAAATAATAATAAATATGTATTTAAGTTGCAGCCTATTTGTGATTACTTTTCTACACAATGTTTAAAGCTGCCTTCAATATTTAAATTTCATTTCAAACTTGACCCAATCTCGTCTCGTTTCGGACTGAAAATATTCTGTCAACTTTGCCGCAACCTGATTAAATGCAACCAGAAACAGCAACAACAAAAAACTGATTGAAATGCATGTTTTAATCACATTGGAAAAGCAAAACAAACAACAGAAAACAGTTAGTTTGCAGTGTACACGACTGCAGAATACTCTGTACGAAAAATAGATTCCTTAAACTGATTTTTGTTCACAAGTAAAGTGATTTCCTAATTTTCCTACCAAACAATTAGGAGCTTAACAGCTGTGAGTGAACGACTGCACAATACTCTGCTCTATAGCAAAAACAATTGCTTAAAAAAAATTCCATAATATTTTTTATTTAGTATCTTTAGCATTAACTTTTAAAAATAAACCTGCCACAAAAACAAATATACCCTTTTCAATTTTATGGACAGCGCATTAAAATGCAACAACTTGTTAAAGCAGGTTGCATAAATTGACACGCTGTGGGGCTTTTCAGGCATGACCCCAGCCCCGTTTTAGCCCGGTACAGTTAAACCGCTCTAAGCCGACGTCGATGCCGTTGTTGACGCCTGACTTCCGACTTTGTGACCTCTCCCCCCAGCCCCTCCACAATAATGATGGCCATTTGGAATGTGTTGGTAATTAAGAGAAAAGTCTGCTTCGGAAAGGACCCTCCCACATTTCCCGCTGCGCTCTTCCTTTGTGCCCGTTAATGCTAATGAGCAAAGTGAATTGTTTGAATGTGTTGTTTGTTCCTTGCGCCTTGTTGTGGAACTTTTTATACTCGTTCAGCGAGTGACAAATAGGGTATATTAGGTTTGTGAAATCTTCGTTTGTCTCTTCGCAACATTGCTATTTTAGTCGCGACTAGAAAAACTACGAACTTGATATTTAAAACATATTTTGCTACATGTCCATAAAAAATTATTTGCCAATATTTTTATAATCTATTTCTATATTCATATTTTAATTTTAGCTTATTAAGTTTTCTTCTGCCATATTCTTTATGAACTCTCCTTAGATTGTTTAACTAAAGTTCTCAAACTAAATTCATCTTTTAATTCAGTATACAGAATATCAAACCTCTAAAGGAGAAAACTTTAATAGCAACTTAAGTTTACTTCATTTAATTTCTCCTTTATAACAAGTATTTTTCTATTGGTCACGCCCAACGGAAAGATTCTTACTACCTTTTTTTATTGCTGTTTGCTTTGGCTGGGGAATTTGAGCGGCGATAAAAGTGTTTTGCCTTTGCCGCTTTATGACATGTTTAGTCCACAAACAGGACACTCGAACGTCCCTCAGTTCGACGTCGTCTTTCATTGATTGATGCAGCATTGGCTAGGGCAAAAAAAATATCACAACAAAAAAAAACTGCCCTGGCCAACAACTTTATTTAAAGCGGGATTCATGAAATATTCATGTTGCATGTTGAGCAGCAAAAGCAACAGACAAACAACAACAAACAACAACAACAATCGCTGCCTGACAGGACAATGGCGAGGAGCTGTTCGCAGCGTGGCCATAAATTGCCGCAACTTTGCCAGCTATGCAGAGTTGATGAAAATGCAATAGATCTCCCCACACACACACACACACACACACACACAAATGCACATCACAGCACAATTATAATTACCATAATATATGCATTTATTATTAAAGGTCTTCGAGCTGAATCTTGCAGCTAAAAACAATTAAAAAAAATTACTTATTGACTTTATAGTAATTGACTTTTATTTCAACAGAAATATATTTACAAAAGTTAAAAACTTAAAAGGGCGCTAAAAGAAAAGTTCGAAGGGTGCGAAATTTATACTAAGGTGGCGAAAGTTTGAAGGATATGAGTAAACGAGAGGGAGTGAGAGGACAAGAGAGAGAGACAAAAAGAGAAAGCTTATACCTATTAATTTACATATATATAATTAAATATATATTACTGACACTAATCCAAACTAAAAGCTGTTCTAGACAAGTTCAAATAAATCCTCAATAATAAAAATCTCTCTTAAAAAAATAATAATACCAAAAATTAAAAAAAAGCAAAACAAGTTGGCTTAAAGCCCACAAATATCTTCATATAACAAATAGTTGCCTCGCAAATTGAACAACTTAATCTGTAGATTTTGACTACTTTGCAAAAGGTGCAGCGATTAAGTTATACAAAATGTGAGTCATCAATCTTGAAAAGAAGGCCAAAAGCGAGCTCTCAGCTTCATCGTTTGCTTTTCGGCCCGGCATGGCCTTTAACATATTTTCTGCTACACTTGTTTTCTTATTCATCGTTTAAGCCAACTCAAAAGATGTGAAAAAAACAGAAACTTGAAGGAACCCTTTTCAAATCCTACGCTGCCTTCTTCTGATCCACTTCATCCGTGTGGGCCATTTATTTGGCCAGCTTAAGATTGACCCACATTTTGGCAGAGCTTCGGTTACCAATTTTTAAATGCGGTGTCCAATTGCCTGCCCCGTTGGCTTTAAGGCCAAGCCACGTAGCGACCTTGCGGCCAACAGCTTTAAACGAGAGGACCATTGGAAAATATTATCGTGGCACACAAAACTATAAATTGGCTTAAGCCAGACTAGCTGAAAGCTTGGCTACCAAAAATCTCCCATGTGTGTGTGTGTGTGAAACTTGTCTCCATCAGCTAACAAAAAGTGGAGGAGCAGGCAGCCAAGCGAAGCTGCAAGACGAACAACATTTGACATTTCTGAACTTTGATGCACTCCACAAAACTGCAGTTAGCTATTATTATACCCTGTAAGCAAATGACCTTGTGTACAATAGGGTCGTTTGGTTTGTTGACGAAATATGTAACAGGCAAAGGAAGCTGACTAAAATATCTGAACAATAAGTAGCAACTTCAAGATCGTAGAAATATATACATAATCTTAAGATTAAAAATCGTAAAATAATAAAAATAAAAATGAAAACAATTTCTTTAGACTCTTTTAAGCATAATTTATATAATTTCGCAATATTGATTATAATAGATTAATGAATTTTATATATTACACTATACCATTTTTCTAAGATCGATAAATATCGATAAGGCAAACAATTTTCTTTAAGCATTATTTAAAGCTTATAAGAGATAAAATATGTTTATATATAAAAGCAACTTTAATTGTTATTACAGGGTGTCTAGCAGTCGATAACTACCCACTAGAGCACGCTGTTTTCTTGTATATGTAGTTGCAGCTTAAGTTGCAATTGTTGTTGTTGTTGTTGTTGTTGACTTGAAGTATTTTTATGTGCAATCATGTTTTGCATTTGATTTGCAATAATTTTCCTTTGACTAATTTTCTTGCATAGCATTCACTTGTCAAACACAAGTTTTCCCAATGACGTCGCATGACTCTTACTCAAAATGACCAGTTTTTCTATTTTCCTCAACGTTACGCTGCCAGCATAAATTACAATTGGCCAGATAGTCGAGACTTTAAACGGTTTGTTTTTCGTGGCCATTAAACTTGACATTTTCATCGCGCAAAAAGCGATAAAACTTTTACTCGATATGGCGGAATTTGCGCAATCATCATGAATTATAAATAGTATATGTATATTAACAAAAAAAAAGATGACAATTATTTCAAGTTTGCTTTGTTTTCGCTTTAATTTAAAATAAATGCTAGAGAAAAAACTAAACTTTGCTTTGTTGTAGATTAAAAACATTAAAATAAAAAACATAAAAATTCACACAAAGTTTTTTCATGGGCAAAACTTTGTTTTTGAGCTAATTGCAGCTATGGGAGCTATAAGATATAGTTGGGCGATAATAGTAAGATTTTGCCCGTAGGTCGACAGCGTCATAAAGTTGTTAATGGCTGGGTTTGGTTAAGATATCTTGAAAATCAAAAAAGTTTCTTAAGCAAAAACTGTTTTTTGACTCATATTTCCTATGGGAGCTATATGATAAAGTAAACCGACGTTGACCAGATTTGGTTTATTTATAGGAAGCATAGTAAAGCTTTTTGCTGAGTAGTCTGGTTTAAAAATCATGGAAACCAAAAAAGTTTTTCATACAAAAAGTGAGTTTTTTATAGATAGCTTCTATGGGAGCTATAAGATACAGTAGGCCGATGTTGATCAAATTTTGTTAAGTTGTTTAAAGCGATATTAGATTTGGTTTTGATAAGTTTGGTAAAGATACCATGGAAAACAAAAAAGTTTTCGATACAAAAACTGAATTTTTCACTATTCTTTCTATGGCAACTATATGATATAGAACTCCAATCCACCCAAATCCAGCATACGTTGTGACTACAGCAATTTAAAGAAACTCTGCCAAATTTTATGAAGATAGCTCAAAAATAAAAGATTTGGCTGGCATATTATATATATGACTACAAAAAGTCTGATTAGAATTGAAATGGCTTTTAAACAACTCACTTTTTGGTAACTAAGTTACCTTAACAATTCATAACAAGGTTTCACATGCATGTTATTTATTTAAAGTTTGATTTGTTCATGCTTAACTTTATATACTCCTCTTTAATTCAACTTGAGAGTTTTCCTTTCGCAATTTGATTAAAAGTTATTTCGCTCGCAGCTTGTACAATTTGCGCATTAATCAAAACTCTGAACTAAAAACAAAGAACTCGCAAATACGCATTCAATTTCAGCCTCATTAGACACACAGAGAGAGAGAGAAAGTGAGAGAGAGAGACAGTGAGAGGGAGAGAAGAAGAGCGAGTGAGAAGTGGGAGGGAGACAGCCTTCGAGTATTTTGCGCGAAAAATTCTTTGCATATTAAAAATTCATTAATGAAATTTTTTGTCTTGTTTGCTTTTGTCTTGTGCTTTATTTTCTACTCTTCGCCAGTTTGCTTTGCATTAATTCTAATGCGACTTATTGATGCGCTTTCCGTATAATGCTAATCTGAAAATGGAAATGGCCGCCAGATGGCGACAGCAACGTCAAGAGCAAGACAAACATGAACACGCCCATTTGCTGATTGGATTAAAGTCCCAACTAGCCCAACGAACTTACAAGCTCACAGATGTGGGTGTGTGTGTTTGTTGTGTGTGTGTTTGTGTGTGTATTCCATTTGCATGTTCTGCTCTAAATTGAAGCAGCAGCTACAAAAGACAACAGCCATAATAATGAAAATTGAATTATGTTCCTAATGAAAGCGTTGCCTGAAACTTGCTCCTCACAGCACCTCCCCCCCCCCCCCCCCCCCCCCCCCCCCCCCCCCCCCCCCCCCCCCCCCCCCCCCCCCCCCCCCTCTGATGTGCTTTTGTTTATGATTGCAATTTGCATTTTATTAGACAACAACAAAAACAAGAGCAACAAGCGAGGCAAATGAAGACAGGCGAGAATCCAATTGGCCAGCACTGTTTTCAGTTGGCGCTGGCAGCTGTCACAGTACAGAACAGCTTCCCTTAGCTGCCGCATCGCATTAACAAATTAAGAGCTTTTCTCGCAACACTTCCTCCATTTGCATTGCTAATTAGAGCAGTTGGACATGCTTTGGTCTTGCAAGCAATTTGGTAAATAAAGCAAGTGTCTAATCAGTTTTCAATCAGATAAGCAGCAAAAGGCTCATTTGCGCTGCTTAAACATACATACATCCATGAACACGAGAGCTTAAAACAACCGCTAGTCCCTCTAATTCTTGCATACAAATGTACACCTGACTTACCCTGTGCCGGCCTGCAGGCAACCGCTTTTAAGTGCACACATTAATTCCAATTCGTTTAGCCTGCGGTTCGCTTGGTAAGAACTTCCAATGAGCAGCTAAGCTTTCCAATAGCCTGCTTAGCTAGGCACGCACACAATTCCATTCGCAACTATAAGCATATATTTAAGACCTTGAAAAGAAACACACACACTCAATGTTGCATACGTGCAGCTTAATGTTTAATGTGGTGTTTGCACTGCACTCCTATTAACACGCAATTCAATGCTTTAACAACTAACAAAAGAAAACACTATAAACTAGATGCCTTTGGGGCAATTTTGTTGCTGGCGTAAACAACACTGGCGAGGCAGCGATCGCAATAAGTCTGCATGATTATCGATAGGCAATATAAACGAACAGGAACTGTTATGCATAACAGGAGCGCAACAATATGTTAATTGGCAAATGCATGCAACGAAATGTTAATGTGAATGTAATGAGAGATATTGAGAAGACTGTTTGGCATAAAATCAACAGACAAACAATTTTGGACATATCACAAGTCACCACAGATCCATATATATATATATATTCTTGGGTTTTATTCACATAAATTGAATAGTTCCGCCTTAGCCGAACGGATCTTGTGTATTAAATTCCAGCAGGTTCAAGAGTTCCTCACCGTCCTCGGCTGTCGGCTGCTCGACCACGTTCGAACAGGGAGTGACGACCAGTGCCTCTTCCTTTTCCTCATCGGAACCGGTGTTCAACTCGCATTCGCGGATCTCAACGCAGCCGCCGTTGTTGCGCTGAACGAAGGCGGGGACGCAGCCGCAGCCGTCGTCGCATTCAGCTTGGCAATTGTTGTCCAGCTCGTCGCAGTTTAACTGACAATAGTGGGCACAATCCCTGTAGACTTTAGTACCGCAGGACACAGCGCGATGTGAGTAACTGCAGTCCGGCTGGAGCAGCAGCAGCAGCCACAGGCTAATCAAGAGCGGCTTCCACATGGCAGCTGTGTCGTCGTTGCAATGTCCATAAGTTTAACTCCCCAAATCCCGTTAAACAGGCATGCTAAATTGATTCGCTACCATTTTATTCAACTTGTTTTGGTTTGGATTGCATTATGTAATTGTGAATGCGGCGGCACTTTAGCTTAACACTTAAATGAAGAACACACTTCAAAGCAGATGCTTGCGAAATTTTATTTTAACGCAGTCACATTTTCGGTTAGCTTTTTTTCACAGGCGTCAACAGCACTGGCGATCGCGATAACTCTTAGTTACACAATTATCGTTTTGGCATGTTAATAAGCAGGAACTGTTTTGCATAACAGGAGAGGTCAGCAAACATGTTAAATCAATGTTAATCTGGATGTAATAAGAGAACAATGATTAATTCGCTACCATTTTATTCATCGTTTGTTTTGGCTTGACGTGTATTATGTAATTGTGAATTGCGGCACTTCTTCACATGGTGGCACTTCAACTGAACACCCCAGCAGTGCAGTTGCCTGCCAGCCAAAGTGCACGGATTCCGGACGCACTGCAGCGCGCTCAGTAGCAGCGCTGCCTGCTGTCTGGCTGTCTCACTCTCTCACTCTCAGTCTGGTCATGTTCAAGCAGCTACATCGTCTAATCCCTGGGCGGCGGTCCGCGTGGTCGCAGCACGCTCTCGAGCAGATTGGGTCCGGGCTGATTCTTGGGCCGCGGCGTCGGCGTCAGCGAGCGCGTGTGGGGCGCTGCATCCTCCTTCTTGTGCACCGCCGAGGTGGCCGCACGGCGTGCCCTAATCTTCTCCTCCATCTTGCTGGGCACCATAAAGCAGTTGGACTCCTTGTAGACGGGCTTGCGTCGATCGTTCCACGGGAAGGTCCATTGTATGGGCGTAAAGTCACGCTTCCAGGGCTTTCTGGGCTTGAACCAGCAGTCGCAGGTCCAATCCTCCTCGCCAGGTGCATCATCATCACTGCAGTAAGTAATTAAGTAAAGAGAGGATTTGGTTTTTGTTTACTTTTAACTTACCCGCGCACAAAGACGCGCACATAACGCGAGGATTTGCGAAAGAGCTGGAGAGCCTCATTGAAGGTCAGCTCCAAGGCGGGCACATCGTTGATCTGGGTGATCTCGTCCCCGATTCGCATGCCGCCGCGCTTGGCCAGACCCGTCGGCGACACATTCACAATTGTCAGCGGCTCAAACTGATCGATTCCCCCGCTCACCTCCATGCCCCACATGGCATCGTAGAAGCTCATGATGCGACGATCTGTCTCCAGGGTGTAGGTCATCTGCAGCTGGTACTCGACATTATCGAATGCCTCCGAGTCATACTTGGGCACCCTAATCTTCGAGTCGAACATGGTGACTGTGACTTGTTATGTGTGTGCGTGTGTGTGTGGAAACTGACGTGACTGACTGTGCGCGTCCTCTTCACACGTTTTTGTGCCTTTGGCGGCGTTGGACAGCCGCTTTTATACTCGCCGACGTTACCCTGAGGTAAAAAGGCAGCATCTCCGCATCGTCCCCTCGTGCTGTCTCCCTCTTAACTTGGCCCACACTCGCGTCTATTGGCAATGTCAATGTCTGTGGCCGTTTGTCGCCTGCCAACTTAATTCGATTTGCATTTAATTGCGTCTATTTTTAGCGCACACAATCAAAAAGCGGAAGCTTTTTTTCTTCTCTTCTTCTTATTATTATTTACTTTCTGGTGTTCGGGGTGTTGAATTGCGCCCCAGTCGAGGGAATCGAGCCCAACGCTCGCTTTGGTCAAGTCCAGTTTTCGCACACTTGGCTAAGCAGTCACTTGCAGCAACTCGCAGCAACTCACAGCAAGTCGCAGCAAGTCGGATCGAGCAGCAGGAGAAGCATTTGTTCTTCAAGTCCAATCCAAGCGATTGTTAAAGCGTTTCAGATTTCACTGACCTCAATCAGCGCCTGTGACAATGCAATAGACAACAACAACTGAGCAGGCAACAGATGCCAGAGTGATCAACTTGCAGATACCCTGTGCCCAACAAAGGCACTTATTTTTATAAAGTACTTTTTTTGTACGCACTTTAAGAAAAAAAAACCTTTCTTAAATATCGATCAATACTGATAATAATAAATAATAAAAATCAAAAATATACAAATTATATTTCCCTAATTTCACCTAAGTCTTCCGCTAACTCATCAAACCCCTTTGGGTCGAAGTCAGTGTTTATAGGGTATCACAAGCGAGACCAAAAACTGAAACTGAAGACCCCAACGACTTAAATGCGGATTTTGCTGGCTGCTGCTGTTCGCCGACTTTTGAATTATTCATTTGTGCAAAAGCAACAAAAGACCAATAAAAAAAAAAACAAATAAACGGAGCTGGTCAGCGGCCAGGCAGGTTAACTGCAAGAAGCCAAGTTAACAGCTACCAGCACACAGCAAATGCCAAATGGCCAAATGGCCAACTGGCAATGACAAGTTGCCTAATTACCGCAGGCTCGCTAGTAAATTTCCGCGACTCTTGGCCAAGTTAATGCGCATACCTTAAAACAAGCGCCTCCTTTTGGCCCCCGTTCGGTGGTGTTGGTAAATCCTGCCAAGTCTGTGATTTGCATCGGCGACAATTGCTTTGGCTTTGGCTTTATTCGTGGCCAAGATTTACGGCGCTCCATTTGGCCCCAATTTGCATAACGCATACGCAGCGTGGCACGCGGACAAATTCAACTGACTTTATTAGCTCGGGTCTGTGTGTGCTTAACTTGGCTAACATTAACTGGCTTGAAGTCGCTCTTTAGTCAGAGTTACGTAAAAACATGAAGGGAATCTTCTTTGAGAATTTGTGACTTAAAATATGTAAAGAATTTTTTAATAGATTTTTTGACAAACTTGAACTTTAAATATATAATAAAATTATAATGAAATCTTTCAAAAAAACTTATTTTTTTTACACATTTTCCCATACCATTTTCCAGGCTGCATATAAAACAAATGTAAATGCAAATATAAATCATAATAAAAATTAATGATGATAAATGATAAATGAAAAAAAAAACATATATATGAGTAATAAATATTAAATTTGTATAGTAAAAACTTAAATCTCTCCCATAATTAAATCAAGTGTTAAGCGTTTAATTGGACTTCTCCAGTTTATTTTAAACACTTTTCCATCTCTTCGCAATCCGATTGAAAGACAAGCGATTTACAGTATTTATTTAAAGCCGTTTTAATTTATAATTCTTTTTAGTAGTGATATATATAAGGATATATATCGTTTGTTTGTTGAGAGTTCTGCTTGCTGTTTTTTTTTTGTTTTTTTTTTTTGTTTATTTGTTCACATTGATAAAACGAATCCGACGGCAAAATACTCTGCCCCGTTGCGCTGCTTACGTACCCGAGTTTTATATATATATATAGTATTTAATATATACGTTTGTTAAATTGTATGTACTTTATATACTCGCATATATATATATATATATATATATATATATATATGTTTATATACGTCTATAAGTTTGGAGTTTTGCTCAACAAATATATAGATTAACTAATACTTGACTTTAGCTCGTTTTTAGCTGCTTTTTGCGTGCAGTTTACATTGTTTTTTTTCTTTTTTTTTTTGGATAAATCAGCGCATAATTGTGAGTATATAATAGTTATTTATGATTATTGTAATTACAATTCTCTAATATTTTACAATTCCAAATTATCATTACATAATAGTTTAACAAATGTTTACATTTTCGCTACTCAAAACTTAAAACAGAAACTCAATCCAGACTCACTTTCCACGCTTTCTCAACGGTTTTCCTTAAGCGGAAAACACACGAAAGCGATAACCAAACGCTTAAGTTGGGGGTATTCCCACTTGTCAACGAGTACAAGTGTGCCCCAAACATTTTTTTCATTCTATTCTTAACCCTCAATGTCCGTTCGAAGCAATTGTTGCAAATCAAAAATTTAGTTGGAAGGGGATTTACATATAGAATTAAAAGAGGGGTTAAAAAGATTTTTTTTCTTATATTGCATTTTAAGCGCATGTTTCTTTTTTGTTAAAGGTTTCTTAGAAATTTACAGGTGGCCTTTGCATAATATTTTTTGTTTGTTATATTATCAAAACTACGTTTAATATTTTGTTCGCTTAAAGCATTTTTTTGCAGGTGGTTTTTGTTTTGGAAAAATTGGAAAAATGAGAAATATAGAGGAAATTCTTTAAGCATTTTTTTGTGTGTTCTGTGGGGCTTACAACTAAACGTTAAGCCTTTAAGCCGTCAATGCGTTGACCTTTCGACCTTTCTTTTTTGACTATATGCAGCGTTTTAAAGCGTTTTCATTTTTAAATATATATAAATATTTTTGTTTGTGTTTTGTTTTCTGTTTTATGTTTTTCCGTTTGCTTTTGGTATATTGCCGTGCCATTTACATTGTTCATAACTCGTGTGTGGCTCAATTATCAATTTCAATACATATATATATAGAGAATAATTGTTGGGTATATCTAAAGTTTTTTGCTTTTCATTTGCATTAACAAATTAATTGTTTGTTTTTATTTTTTTAACTGCTGAGCGTACGCTTATGTTTTAAATCTCCTGACTACATTCTATATACTGTACGGTCTTCCATTTATTTTGTTTTTCATTTTGTTAACACACTTTTGCACACACAAATATATATATTTATATATATCGTATATATATGTTTCATTTTGTATATGTATATTTAATTGCATTTTTGTTTTTCTTTTCATATGTTGGGTTACTAATTAAACAATATATATATATATATATATTTATATATATGGTAAATTGTTGAAAATTTGTGTATAAACAGCAAATATATAGGTTTTATACAATATTTTGTTTGTTATATAAATATATATGTTTGCTTGAGTTGCTCCTTTAAAATGCATATATATGTTTAATTTGTTTGTTTGTTTGTGTGCTGTTGTTGTTGTTTGTTTGTTTAAAAAAAAACTTAAACTCGTCTCATTCTAATTCGATTCGTATTCAAAATAATATCACGTGGAAAATTAAACTTTGTTCGGCATTTACAAATTATAAATTAATTAATTAACTAATCCATTTTTAATATACATTATTATACGGCGCAAAAAACGTAAAGCTATTTACAAAACATATTGAATTGATATTCTTCTTTCATTTGAAGACAGCGCCCGCAAAGTGTGCCACAACATTTGTGGCATGCCACACGTTGCCTACTTTGCGGCTGCCTCTCGCGAGACTACAAAAAACCAAAAACAAATAATTCTAATTAAATACAATACTCAAAACTTTGTTGTGTAAATGTTGTTGTCACTACTTAATTATTACGTACGCTTTGCATTTTTGTTACCGTTTTTTTCTGTGTTCAAGTGTTTTTTTTTTGTGTGTGTGTTTTTTTCGCTTATTTCATTAAACATTTGCGATGGAATCCAGCTCATTCGGTTGCCAGCTGCTGCCGCTCTTTGGGCCGCCAATTGCCGCCGATGCCCAGTCGCTGCAGCCAGCCGTAGCCTGCGTCTCAGTAAACCAAAACGGATTCCATCGTAATCGTATCTCATTTATTCGCACTGGCCACGTTAACAGCGTTGCTGGCCTGAATCTGCGAAGCGGTCTGCGAAGCTGGCTCCAAAGTGCGACGCGCCAGACGAGATCTATCGAAATACAGGGTATATATGTAAGTAAAGAGCAAAGCTTCAGGGTAACCAATTAGTTCACTCACTTGATTTGCCCGGCCAGCAGTGGATTGATCGCATAGAGCCAATCGTGCACTTCCTTGTCGCCCAGCGTCTGCAGCAGATAGCCGCGATGTTTGGTCACCACGCTAAGGAATATAAATTTAGGAATTAATAAAGAAATTTAATGATTAAATATATAAAGTTATGTATGGATTAATTTAGGTCTATTTGCAGACAGACTTCAGCTTAGCCACTGGCAGGCATATTTCTGTTCTAATCTCTTGAAACAAATTAAGATGACACTAAAAAAAATTAAAAAAATATATATAACTTTACTTTACTTTAATTTGTATATAAAAGATTTTTCCGCAAGAAATTTTCACAAGTTGTTTTAAGTAAAGTTTTTCAATGCAGATTAAATATATATATATATAAAATATATATAAAATACAGATAATCTGCATATACGTTATATGTATACGTAAAAAGCAGATACATATAAATTAGGAAAACCTTTTCTATATTCGATTTTTAACCTACTATATGTATATTCCATGCTTAAGAGAGGAATTTCCATAAAGTTATCTACCTAGTCTAATAAATGTCATATATATATAGCAATAGTTATTAAGCCCACCTAAAGGTATTGGGTATCTTGACCATGGCCGCCTGATCCTCGCTGCACTCCACCTGAGCTGTGGCCAGATTCAAGACAGCGCGTTCCACGGGATCCTTCTCCGAGCGATAGATAAAGACATAAGGACGACGCACAATCTAAAATAGGAGGGAAATATGGCTATTAAATTGAATCTTATTGTGTTAATCCTTTAACACTTACCACCCAGCGCTTCTTCCAGCCCGAGCCACCATGTTCAAGGACATTCAGGAGACCCTTGCGTGCCACCACCGGACTGACCCGGATCTCCTCCAGCTCGGGCACGTACAGACGCAAAGGCAGCGCCGGCTGCGTGGCCGGAGCTGGTGCCTCCCAGCCATTTGGTGCATCCGCGCGATCCGGTGAGCATAATCTGTGAATGGGTAAATTCCAATTGGAATTAGATCGAGTTAAGCGTTCGATTTGGATTCGATAAAACAAAGTTACCTGTGTCGAATTACAAATTTGTTGTTTCTAATTGTGTAAAAAAAAAACAAAACACATAAAAGTAAAGAAATAACGAAATTGTTTTTGTTCTTTGAGTACGAGCAAATTTAGCTGTGAGTATTTTTTTCGTATGTTAATTTGGCGTATGAATCTTGAGTGAGTGCGTTTGAGTTGCGCGGGAGTTGGGGGCGAGTGTCGTGTCGAGAGCGTGACACGAAAAAGGCACGAGTTAAAGATACTCTGAGTTTGTTTGGGGCTAACTTAAAGGTTTTACTTATTTTAACTATTTCACTTTCCTTTCAATTTCTGTCTAGGCACGACACGAGCTCAGCTCTAACTGAAAGAGCAACTAGAAACATCTGCTTCTTAATTGAGCAGCCAACCAAAAAAACACATCAGTTGCCATTAGAAATTAAAATGTTTCATTTGCTGCTGCTGCTTTTCCTGCTACCTCAAATAATTTCCTGGGACGTGGACTACGTCGATCCCATCGAGGTGATCTTTCACGACAGAAACCCGGAGCCCGATCGCGACACGTACATTTGGAATCCCTTTCTCGGCCATTGCGGTCCCAACGCGACCTCGGTCCGCTGTGGCGGCGTCTGCCCGGAAACCTGCACCCACAAGTCCCGCAAGTGTTTGCCCCACTGTGGCGTGCCCTGCGTCTGCCGCAAAGGATTCGTGTTCAGCGAGCCGCTGCTGAAGTGCATTAGGCGCAGGGATTGTCCGCAGGATGTGCAGCAGCAGCTGGTCGATTTCTATCGTGTGTTTCAATAGGAGCAAGGCAACTGACTATGAGATGTATGTAAAAACTAACTAACTTATAAAGTTGCCATTTTTAATTGCTATTTTATTGAATAGCCTATTTTTGGGTAAATTATCAAAAACATGGAAAAAGGATTCTTCTCGATTTCTGCAGTTTACATTCCAGGCTTTCCAAAACGAAGACTGGAAGGGTTTCAGAAACACTTGAAAATTATACTATTAATTTTTGAGCTGTGCTCTTTTTAAAAAATATAATGTATCTCTTCCTGCTCCACATTTTTGATATAAAATTCTTTCCAGACTATCAAATCTCTCTCTCGCTCTCTCCCTCTCTCTGCTAGCCCAAGTCCAGCTCAATTAAGAAAATGCTTATCTGGCTAACTAAGCGAATTGTTGTGTTGACCAATTGTTTGTGGTGTTTCAAATCAAAGCACAGATGGAGAATGGATCAAGCATGCGTTTAATTGTTTTCGACTACTCACTCCATGGAATTGCTGGAGATGCAGCTGACGGTCATGTCGGCGCAGCCTTCATCGCTGGGCGAGACATCCGATTGGGTTTGTGTGTCGCTAGGCTCAGCCTTGCTGTAACGACCTGGAAGAGAATGGGAATTAAACTGGAGATCAAGCAGGTCTTCAGTTAAGACTTTACCCTGCACCAGTTTCAAGCACTTGAGCATCAGTTCCTGCTCGCGCTGATTGTACTCGCGTTCGGGCAACATTTGCTGCGGATCCTTGACGGGCGTTTGCGGCGACTGCGGTATGACCATGTGCACGGGCGAGGTGGCCGCCCGGGCAGCCAGATTGCAGACGTCCTTCTCGGTCTTGGTGGTCGGTATGGGCGTGGTCTCCATGCCAAGACGACCGCGTAGCAGCAACAGATGCCGCATGCGACCGACTTCCTCCAGACGCGTCAGCTTCTCCAGCTCCCACTGATGATCGAAGATTAGGGAATCGCCGCGTGGCCGCCAGCCATGAAGATTCTCCTCGCCACGAACGTAGGTCGAGCTGGTGTCCAGCACACGACGCTGACGACGCTGTACACCTGATTGAATTGAAGTTAAGGTTTGTCAGTGTAGGGCTCTAGGTTTGCCGACTAAGCAAGTGGACGCGTACAACTACAATGAGAATTGCTACCTGGACTACCTGCTTCGGATGCGCGGCGCAGTGAGAGCTCGTAGACGCCCGAGAGACGATTGGCCTCCGGATTGCGATACTGGCCCGAGAACAGATGCTTCAGCGAGCGCGGTCCAGTGCGGGCATCGCGTCCATAGATGACCATGCTGAGATCCTTGGTGATAATAGCAGGACGAGCGCAGTTCTCCAGCTAAACAAATGAAATCATTAGAGACTATTATAAAAAAAATTATCTAGGCCCACCTCCAAATAAGCGCTGAGTGTTATGTAAATGGTTTCCCCGCCCTGCGAGACGCGATTGAGTAGCGCCGAATTGTGCAGACTGGAGTCCCAGGCGGCCTCGAAGCGGTAGAAGGAGCGATCGTCGCCAGGCACCTCGAGGACCTCGCCCGGAAACAGACCCAACGACAGCACGCAGGCATCTTCGTCCTGTTCATCGGAGGACTCGGGCGTATTGCGTATACGCCCAACGACGAGCTCATTGATGTCCTTCCACTTGACCTCAGGCGTCGGCTCGTGCACAATTGTGATGCGTATGCGACGCTGTATGCCCTGATGCAGCAGGAAGAGTCCGCGGCAGGGAAGATCATCGCTGTGCTCGACGACCTGAAGGAGAGTAAGGAGTTAATATATAATAAAATAATATTTATATAGCTTTTATTATTTATTTACTTACCGATGGCACATATTCACCGTTGGGCGCCAGCTCACAGATCTCGAACCACACCAGCACATCATGCTTCGCCAAGACCGTCGAGGATGGCGGACAGGGCAGCGGTCCAAATTTGGGACTGCGCACTGGCTGACTAATGGGTATGCTTGGTGGCAGCATGCGTCTTGGTGGTGGACGAGAAACGAACTCCTGCTTGGCATCCTTGTGCAGCGGATGTGTCTGATAGTGCCCAAAGATCTTAAACATAATCGGCTGGGTCTTCAGATACTCAATAAACGATTTGGTAACGGGCACAGTTATCTAAAGGACGAACAGCATTAAGATAAGGGTTAAGTGATCGGTGAGTAAGGCTCACATTTTGCACATGGTAGAAACTAAGTGGAGCGCCCGAAGCGGAGTTCTTGACGGGCTCCGTAGAAAAAGCCTCCTCGTGACGATGTAAAAAGCTATAGATGAAGAATGGAAGATTATAAAAGATTTCCCTTACTTTGGTTTAACTGAACTCACTTGAACTGACAAAAGATGTCAGCATATTCGGCGCCAATGCCTGTGGCCTGAAGCACAGTTACACGGAATGTGAACTCCTTGCCCACCTGCAAATGCTCGCCCGGCTCATCAGAGTGCTCCTGGCACTCCGAGGCCGAATTGGAATCGATGCCGCGACCAGAATCAGCGTCCTCGAGTTCTAAATGGAGTAAAGGGTTTAAGTGAGGAAAACTTCTTGAATCCAAATTATAGGTAACTTACCCTCCAGCTTGGTATCCAATCCTCCGTTGTCTATGTAACGCTGCACATCGTCCTTCTCGTTGAGTGCACGGTATTTGGGCTTGGCGTCATCCTCATTGAAGACCAGACGAGCTGACTGCTTCACACCATTGGTGAAGTCGATGGACTCCTCCTCGAGCACAGGCTGCACAGCGATGCGGAGATAGCCGCGAACATCGCCACGTTCGTTGACAATGGCCACCTTGTGGACGAGGGGCACGGGATAGAGCAGATTGCTCAGATAGATAAACGAGCGACCGACCATGCGGAACCAGGGAAAACGATCGTAGAAGGGATCGCCCCCGGTCAGGCTCTCCACATTGTAGTCCGGCGAGGTGGGACTCAACTCCGCCTCGTTGTGATACATTTCACGCATCAGCTCCAAACGTTGTCTGCAATGGAAACGATCGCATTGATAAATGAGAGGGTAAAATAATCGTCGATTAAACAGCAAACAGTGCGACTAGCTAAGCGAGACTTAAAGTAGCCTAGTAAATACAGCAAATGAAAAGCAACTTGAGCAACTGGGACTACAGATAAGCAAAAGGAAAAAAGAGAGAAATTTGCATGCACAGATGACAAAAGCAACTACGTTACATACAAATGATAAAAGACCGCGAATGGAAAGCAAACCTAGAAGGTATCAGATTGGCCAATGTCAAGCGCGTCAACTGAGGCTTCAACTCGGGCACGGGCTGCTCCACGTGCTGTTCGATTTGCTGGGTCGGAGCCGGAGCCGAAGCCGGAGGTGATGGCAACTCCAATGTGGTCGATCCACAGCCGTATGCCCCAATTATTCTGGACGTATCGAAGAGCATAGACGAAGGCGGACTCTCGACATTGTAAACCTGGCGCATCAATTCGAGGCGATAGCTTTTGGGGGAAATTGTGGGAATTGAGGGGGGGTCGGGAATATGATTTGAATCGAGGGAATGGTTAGAGAACCAATATAAAAGAAAACAAATCAGCATCTGTTAAAGCCTAAACTAGCTTTGTGCTCAGTGTTTTGTGACAATGGCGATGAATTCATTTTAAAAGGGGGGCGTAAATGGTGGCGGTGAAATTTCGCAGCAAATGCTTATCTCAGTTGCTTATTGCTTTAAGTTTTTAATGTCAAGTTAAGCAGTTCTAGAGCTTTACGAACGAAACTAGAATCCAAGAACTACAACCACCATGCACGTACCAAAAACAAATAACTTAAATTTAATACGATCAAAGTAAAGTTAAAGTAAAACATGAACAAAACAATTTTGCTTCGAACTAGCCGAAGTGGAAATATTCTTGCAAGGTTATCTTTTTTTATGAATACTTCTTGTTATTAACTTAAAGGATCTCTCCTTGATTTTGCACTTTACTTTAAGTTTCTTTTTAATTTAGCTTTGCAAGCATATAACAAAAGTGCAAAGAGAATAAAATGAATGTGAGCAACAAAAATTGTCTAGGCTCAAATATCGCATACGCCCAACTTACCGTAACTTCTCCAGGGACCAATAATGTGTAGCCCCGTTCTTGGTATCGGTAACCTCGACAGCGACCAAAGTCTTAGAAACTGGTGGAGCGCCATATTCGTCCTCGGGCTGAGTGGGCGTGACGCTCGAGGCCAGTTCCGGTGGCAGCGGTGAGTACAAAGTGTCGGTCAAAAGAGTAAATTGGAATTGAACCTGGAAGAAAGAAAGGGAAAGAGTTGTTTTAAGAAGGGAAATCCATAGAGAAAATAAGTTCAACCTTTTTCTTCAACTCCACAGAAATGGCATTAGCTTCCTTAAGGAATATGGCATTGCCCCAGAGATCGTCGCGTAGCGAAGTAAACTGATGATAGCGCCACTTGCGGAAGGCCCAAGCGGCCAAACCAGCCTCACGAGCTGTCCAGCAGGACTCGTACAAGGGATTAGCTATGGATCAAAGAAAGTGTTAAGACTGCATCTTCAATCAGTGTTAGCCTTAACCTACTGTAAACATCCTCTTCCTGATGGAAGTCCTCGGGTGAGTAGCTGCTGTACATGGACATGGTCATGGATTGTTCCTCCACCTGTTTCTGCAGCGCATCGATCCGAGCCTCGTACGATTTGCGCTGCTCCTCGAACTGTTGATCGGCTTGTAGCTTTTCGCGCTTATACTGTTCCTCTAGGTTGTCCAGGCGCTTCTTCATCTCGGCCTTCAGATCGATGCCCTGTTTCTCGAGCAGCTCGCACTGTGCAAAGTTCCAATCGACCTGCTGAGTGTCCGCTTTTTCCACCTCATTCTCAGCTTCGTTTTCGGTTATCTTTTCGCGGAGTTCGCGTGCCTGTTCCGGATTGGTAAAACGGAACACATGATTCTTGCCCAGAATGACACGGGAACCCGTCTTAAGAACCTCCGGTTCGACGAGCTTGCGACCATTGATGAAGATGATGGCGTCCTTGTGGGGCAAGAGGGTAACGGTGCTGTTGCGATTCTCAAAGGTGCAGTGCTCTTTGAGGATGTGCGAGCCCGACAATTGAATGTCCTGCGGCACGTTGGCCTCGTGTGTGCCCAGGCGCGTTAGGCCATCCTTGATGTAGTAGAGCAGACACTCAGACAAATTGGGATCCTCGTTGAGGTTGACCAAATGTGGTGTCTTCTTGGGCGAGAAGACGCCCACGGTAATGCCATCCTCCTTGACGGCCACGCCCATCTCGGCAAAGACCGCCTCACGCTGCAGACGAATCTCCTCGGTGCGTTTGAGTTTCTCCTCCCAGGTTTCATTGAGTTCTGATCGAGATAAGGATTAGGATTATATAAAATGATTGTGTGAAGAGTTTTGAACTTACCTGCGATAAGTTTCTCGCTGGCCTGGAGCTGATCCACGGCCATTTCTGTGGTGGAACCGTTGCGATTGCGTCCCTTCGAAGGTGACTTAATCACCGACGACGTCTTGTTTAGCTCATCCTCTGCAAGAGTGGAACAAAGATTAGTTAAAGCTGGAGTAATTGGTGGTTGCCACAAGCGCAGTGAAAGAAGCGTGCAGAGATTAAATATTGGATAATTGATTAAGTAGGTTGAAAAGCATTTGCCGATTTGTTGGGTGAGTCTTTCGAGGGGTTTATTTTTTTAATTTACTCTGGCGTGTCCACGTCTAGCCCTAAAGCAGTGCGGACTGCAAGGAGTACTATATGTGCCAATCGTCATTTTTTTTTTTGGACTGGGCAACACAAACAAAACTGCAGCGGGAGAAAGGGAAACATTTGGATTTGACTGAGATTTAATCCAATCTCCCACTGTTACAATGAAAACGCAACATAAATAGGACTTGAACATTGATTACATAAGTATATAGTTATAGTTGTATATATGTATATATATATATATTTTGTATTGTATACGTCCTGAAGCGATTTTATGTTTTTAAGTTGAAGCGCAGAAGTTACAAACACATTACGCACACACGCACACACACAAGAGCCTTTAGGGGCTATACACACATATGGGAAATTTCAGAGGGATCTTCTTATAAAGCTATTCCATAAGAGTTCTATTTTTTTAATTAATTTTTTTCTTTTATCTGAAATTGGTTCATATGTTTATATAGCTTATATATATATATTTATATAGGGTATACAATAGGTGGCAGATTATTGCATGTATATAGTGAAAGCCTTTGGTTTTTAGCTCAGATTTGTGGGCTTTACTTACTATTCGCATCGCGCTTCTCACACACCACTTTGCCATCGGGTCCTAAACGAAATAGGGTTTTTGGTTTGTTTGTTTTTTTGGGAGTCTCAAGCATAAGTCTAGACTAGGACTAGAACTACAGCTAACTTAGAATTTTTCTTATTAATTTGTTGTGTTTGTGTTTGAAGTAATTTCTGTTGTGTGTGTTTTTTTTGGGGGCTTAGGTTTAAGCTAGGTAAATGAACTTACTAAATAGACTAAGTTATTCGACTGCACTTACCCTCCTGCACCTCAATGCCCTCGGCCTTGAGCAGATCGCGCAGCTTTTGTATCTCCTCCTTGAGCTCGCGTATGAGTTTGGCATTGGCGTCCTCATTGACAACAGCCTTGCAAACAATTTGCTTGGCACGATCCGCGTAACTGAAGAAGAGTTTTTGTTAAGACCTAAAGGAAAGGGATTAAGTCTTTTAACCTACCGTAGGGTGCTTAGGGTTTCATCGTAGTTGATGTCAGCTGGCGAGATGGCAGCTATCATGGCTGTCTTGGAGTTGCCGCCGAGATTCTCACGCAGCAACCAGGTCAAAGCCGAATCGCGATAGGGTATAAAGTCAGCCTTCTTGGCGTTCTTCTTCTTGGAGGCCTAGGTGATAAAGGGGTTAGGTCATTCAAATATGTAGGTAAAGGTAAAAGTTGGGCTAAACCTATTTAAAATTACTTACAGACTATCAGTTAAACAGAGCAGCATAAAAAGATTAAAGAAGTTAGAAAAAATTTGTCTAAGGAGGGAATTTCTCTACTTACAACTTCCGCCAATGCGGAGATAACTTTGCCCAAGGTAGTCAAGGACTTGTTGATGTTGGCGCCCTCCTTCAAACGAGTTCCCTTGGCGCCTGTCGAGTCAGCTCGCTCCGAACCGGCCAAATCGACCAAGCTAATCTTGGAGACCTTCTCTGTGAACAAATCGGTCATCGTGTCGTGGCGACGTTGTGTAAAGAAAATGGTGAACACCGCATGGGAACGAGAGCTTGTCTCGTTCATGTTGGTGGCAGCCACAGTGCTGAAGAAGGAGAGGGGTAAACAATCAAAGGAAGAACTTCAGCTAAGACCTTTTAACTTACCGCGCCTTGTTGCCTTCATCGATGAGATCGTGTATGTCCTGATAGTCGGTGACAGCCAACTTGGATAGATCCTCCACATAAGGACCCAACAGTGGATGTTCACGCACCCGCAAGTTGCCCTTGTTCTTGGGATTCAACAGATCCCGAACGCGTTCGCAATAGATTTCCATATAGGACACCTCCACAGAATACTTGAGCTCCTCGGTTTCGGTCTCCTGTATGCGCCCAAACAGATCCTTGCATATCATGGGTATAATACCCTCCTGCTGTTCCTCCTGGCGACCCATCATGGTGTAGGATTTGCCAGCGCCAGTTTGGCCATAGGCAAAGATGCAAACGTTATAGCCATCGAAGGAATGCTGCAGCATCTCCTCGCCAATGTCCTTGTAGACCATCGATTGTGTGGAGAAGTCCGAATCACGTGGCTAGAATGGAGAGAAAGGGGTTGGCTTAGATTGGTTGGGTTAGATTAGTTTGGGTTTAGGCTCAACTTACATCGTGTGACCAATAGGAGTAATCGAAGTTGAAGCGCTTGATGGACTCGCTTGTGTTGGGCGGCACCTTCGGATTGGTAATCGCTGTAAACAGGCAGGGATTAAGGAGGTCTCTTGGCTAAAAAAATGTTTTGGGCTTACCCGTTGTGGCGCCAGTCATCTCGATGATGCATTTGGACTCCCGTCCAATCTCCCGTGAGTTGAAAGGGCGCACACGCACCGCTACCTTAACCGACGACATCTTCTAAGGGCGCTAACTTGTCTTAGGTTGCGGTTAACTGGAGTGGAAAAAACACAGAGAGAGAGAGAGAGAGGCAACAACAATCAGTTAGGAACTTGCCACATGTTATGCGAGCCTGGCAATTGGCCCATAAATAAGCCACAAGCCGCAAACCCCAGCGTCATTTTATAATTGGCACAGCTGTGTGTCTGTGTGTTGAGTCTGTGTCTGTGTCTGTGTGTGTTTTGTGTCTGTGTCTGTATGTGTGAGCTGTGACTCATGCAAATTGCTTGGGGGTTTGTATCAAATTTATATGATTGCATATGGGGCAAGGGGCAAGTTAATGCCTTGTGGCATGTTGCAGGGGCAAAAAAAAATAGTTATCGCATTCCAGTAGCCATTTCCCATTTTGATGATATATAATTACACAAAAGCTTTCTATGCGGATCTATATAAAAAAAAAAGCGACGCCTAGAAGCTATTAGTTTATATTTATCTACATACATTGTTGTATATGCAAGAAAGTAATTTAAGTTAAAAGGAATTCCCATCGATTAATGATATAGAATATAATCCTTAATTACATTTTTATACATATTGTCTTTTAGTTTATCATATATGTTAAAATGTTGACTTAATCTAGTAAGAAAATTTACATTAAAAAAATTTCACTTATAAATTTCCTAAATCCATATAAAGAGTATCTCCCAGACTTTGAACCCCAATAACTTTGCCAAAATTAACCCGATTTTTATGTTTGATACCATTTTGATCATAGTTCGACCTCTTTCTTAATTCCTCATTTAAGTTTTCTGATTTTATATTTTTTTTACTTTTTTTGGAAAAAAACCTTGTAAAATTTCGGAAAAAAAAAATTTTAAAAATTTAGAATCTGCCAAAATTAGTATAAAAATCAACTTTAAAAGTTTTTCTCAATTTTTTTGTCAAAAATCATGCAAAAATTGACAAAAAAATTGATATGTAAAGTTCCTTAAAGATCCATATAAAGTGATTCTTTCAGACTTTGAACCCCAATAGCTTTGCCAAAACTTAGCCGATTTTAATGCTTGATACCATTTTGACTATATTTAGAAAATCTTATATTTTATTAAAATAAGTTTTTATCCGCTTTCATTAAAAATTTTTATTTTCACATTTGCCCTTTTCATATCCTTATTTGAAATTTATGTAAATAGTTTTGTATAACCTGCTACCCTGCTGACTTATAAGCTATGCTGCTTGGCCTCAGCGCCCCCTGCCGTCCTTCCCTCACCCGCACACACACACACATATGCACACGAGTACATACTAGAAAAAATTCCACAATCCACACTTCCAATAAAAGCGCAGCCGAGTGTCGGGCACTCGAATGAGTCATCAGCAGGAAAAGAAAAACCCCTCACAACCCCCAAAGCCCCAACCCCTAAAGTTCACTTATACGAAAAGGCCATAAAAGCCGTTAATTCACTTTATTTTAACTTTACCTTTAATTGGGTTTTTATAGCCAAGCTAAAATCTTGGCCTGCACTTGGATTTCTCACTTAGGCAAAGTCCTTCGATTTGTTCATATTATGAGCAATTTGTATTTTTGATTACGTTTGGATGGCAATGGAATTACTTTAATTTATTAAATATATATATTTGTTTCTTCACTATTTTTATTTTATGCACATTTTAAGTTATTGTTTTTTTTTTTTTTGTTATTTTGCCGCAGCGTTTTTTTCGCACGTCCGTCGAACTGTTTTAACTCGCGCACAGTGAAGTCCTAGAATATTGGCACGAACAGGACAATGGGAAAACTTTAAACACTTCCAATGCGTTAGCCAAGGCGCTCTCTTTGCGCAGCTGCCACAAACTCGCTCAAACTCTCTCTCTCTCTCGCTCTCTCTTTTGTGCTCTCTCTTAAGTTGAGTTTACTCTCTGTTTACCTGACGCAAAGACCTTTGTTTATATTTTTGAAATGCAACAGTCTGCAAAAATGTCAAAGTCTACAAAGAACGCAATGCGCAGAAGCCAAAAAAGATAGAGGGAGAGCGAGGGAGAAGGAGAGAGGGAGCGCACGCTCGAGTGAAAGTCTGTGAGAGTGAGCGAGAACAATATTTTTTTTGGTATGTTTATAATTTCTTTATATGCTGTTATGCTTTCTGACGCGATATTTGAATGTGCTGTATATAAAAAATTATAAGAAATTGAGAATTTGAGGAAGAAAAGAATCAAATGCAAAGTAAGGCAAATTCTAGCAGAAAAAATAATATTAAACAAAGTTTACTAAATATAATAATAGTTCAAATTTAGATTGACTAAATACTATATTAATTATTGTCACTATTTTCTTTGGTAGCTCAAACTTAAATCTGTTTTTCTTTTGTCTAAAAGTCAGTCTCAGTTCGTTAACTTTGTAAGTTCCCGTCAAGTCCTTCAGACATAGCTAACTAATCCTTCACATTTTACTTTTTTTTTTAATTTCATTGTGGTGCGTCATGTTGTTGGCTCTTTTATGGTTTCGAGCGCCATGACCATTAACTTACACACACACACACCAACACATACACACACAGACACACAACACTCGCACATCCTTCGCTTGGGTCGTCTTGACCTTTATTAATAAATTTCCATGTTGCCTTCGCCAAGTCTACACAAACCAAAACTCTACACCAGGCACACTCAATTCGAGGCTACTGTAGAAAATACATAGCTACATAAATAAATATATAAAACTTATATAAAAAAAAGGAAATGTGAAATGGGCAGTTTTGATAAATTTTGAAATGTTTCTTTGGCGAATTGATGAAAATTTTGCAAAATATTTTTGTAGATATTTTTGAAGCATTTACCAATTGAAAACTTTTCTTTTTTGTTTTTGTTTATTTTTTTTTTTTTCTTTTTTTTGACAACTAACGAAATTAACGAAACGAATGAACGAAAGTTTTAAAATAATTTCGGCTTGTAGATAAATTGCATCTGCTGCTGCTGCTGCTGTTGCTGCAATATGTCCTCGTCCTGCTGTTGGCGATCCTGCTGCAGTGGCTGCTGTCGCTGCTGATGCTCATCGCTTGTATAATTAAATACTAATATTAAGCTATCCATCATCGAACGTTTCGACGAGGTCGCAAATATAATCGACAACGCCAAAATAGTTGTTAGCAATAAAGCAAAAAACAATAAATAACCAAATGCGCACATTCGCGAAATTTTTCCTTCGTAACGTAACGTAATTTGAGAAATAATTATATATATACATATACTATATATATATACTATATATATATATATATATATATATGTGAGTGTGTGTATAAGGCTTTCTGTCTGTATAACAGCGAAAAATTTTCACACATCTGAAAGGATTTTCCTTTTTCGTTTAGCAATTGTGTTTTCGTTTGAAGTGTATTCGATTTGAGTTTTATTAACGTTTTATTTTCATTTCTTTGGCCACGGGGACAACCTTTTTGGCTTTTGTTCAATAAATTTTTGCACAAAATCGATGATGACGGCCAGTTGAGGCGTAGGCCCAAATGGGAAACGCGCGCGCTTTAGACCAAAATGTGAACAGCACCCGTTGGGCTTAGACGACGCAGTGAGCCAAGTTTGCCGAGCTGCCAGGCAACCGACTGCAGAAAACCAGCTTCAGCAGCCCTCGTACTCAAGCGCATGCGCCAACAAAAGGGGGCGACACTTGGGGGTGGGCGTGGCATCTCAGAAATGCCAAAAATTTCATATTAAGTGCTCGAATGCAATAATAACAAATAACGCCTGTCCAAAGTTGAAACTCATTATGTTTAACTTTAACACGGTGACACTTAATAGCGACGCCAGTGTATACAGTCCCATCGTATAGTTAATATACGTCGACAGTAGTCGAAAATCTCATTATGTTGCTGCCGGTGAATTCGCATGACGTAAAATAAAATTGTTATTGATTTCTCTCGGATCGGATGAGCTTTTTATGCTTTTCCCCATTTCCCTTTGGTTAGTTTTCATTGTAATTGCTTTGACATTGAATTCTGTTGTGTTGGCAGTGTAAAAAGTGCGATAAAGTGACAGTTAATGTTTAATGCTACCAGAGAAGCAACTTTGTGTTGACTGTGGCTAAGAGAGAGGTAAAACGGGCAGTTAACTTAATGTTAAACTGAATAGAATGATGCTTTAAGTTTAACTGGGTAAACAAATAAAATCAAAGTTTAAAAGGCATCAATCCTGATAACTAAGAAAGAAAGCTTAATTAAATAGTTAAGTCCATATTTGTTTATCGGCTATTAAATGCTGCTTTTATATGGCGACTGATAACTAAGAAAACTAACTAGAAATTAAAAAAAATTTATTGGGTTAATACTGATTCAAATTATGATAGATTAAAAGTCTGTAAAAAAAGCTACATTGCATTAATTTAGGAATAGGAAAGCATTTTATAAAACACTTTTAATTGAAGATTTCATTAAGAAGCTAAGCAAACTTAAACATAATTATAAAAATGTTATAAAAATAAATTAAAAAATAGAATTATAAGTAATTTAGGTAGGTAGATAGTATATACTACTATATATACCAGAAAAAAATAATAATTTATTATTTTTAATCATTTCACATATAAAAACCTAAAACATTCAACCCTCAATTTACTATATGATTAATTAATTTAAAGACTTAATCAAATACATCGAAAGAAAAACTGCAACGCATAAAAATATGCTTTAAGTTTTTAATTTTCCTTCACTGTGTGAAAAATGCCAGAAACATCGTCGCGTCGTTCACGCTGTGAAAAAAGCTCAGCGACAGAAAGAAAATAAAAAAGAAAACTCTTTTTACATAAATCGAATGACGACGAGGACGACAAGGATTGTGCGTGGGCTGCTCCTGGCAGGCATGTGTGTGACGGGACTGGGGGGAGGGGCTGGGTGGCAAGGTGGAAATTCTATTGCTGCGCAGTAGAAAATGCAGCACACGCAAACAGTTGACGACGACGGCAACCAACCCAAATAATATCGAACGAATTTTCTACACTTTTTTTTTTTTTGAAACGTGAGGGAAAATTGGGGAGCAGCATTGGGGAGAAGTTGGGTAGTCAGCACGTGGGCGGGTCGTTGACGTATTTACAAACAACGTGTATATACACTGTTTAAAAAGTCATTAAGAGTATATTGGGTATTCACTAAACTGATTTTTATATACACTTTTAGTCTATTATATGATATTTTATATAGTTTTAATACTATTTTAATATAAGTTTATGAATACTATGAATACTTAGAATTTGAGTCTATATTCTCCTTATTCAGTTACGCAAATATTTATTGAATTAGAAAAATTAACAAATACTCTTAATATTGTTATCTTTTAAATTAATTAAATATATAAAGCAAATTTTTTTCTAGCATATTCAAAAGAAAACCAAACAGAGTATGCCACAGTCAGTCACACTCAATTGCAACGTTTTCGCTTGTCATTCAATTTTTTGCTTGCTTTTTTCTTGTTTTCCACTGACTTGCAGCAAATTCGCATTTGGTTTTGGTTTTGGTTTTTCCTTTTGGAATTTGCCACCCACCGTGAAAAGTGCGTCAATGTCAACGACAGTTCAAAGACAGCGACTGGGATTTGTTGGCCAAAACACAGTCTGGCTGGCAAATTGGCGAACACAGCTCGAGGCGTTAAGACAAATGAAAAATGTAATGTTTTTCATTTGTGGCCCGCCAGGCAATTCAATTAATTGTCAAGTGGCAGCAAGTACTCAATTAAGCTAAAATCTAAAGTGTATATATATAGAGTGTATATGTGTGTGTGTGTGAAGTGTGTGTATATATATCCTTTGGGCTGCACAGCGAGCGGCTTTGGCGACGTCTGTGTCGTCCATTAAGTCTGCTACATAAAACAAATGCGATTTTCTTATTTAAATTAGCGCAGCAAGCAGCCCACGCAAAAACAACACACACACAAGCACACACAAGAAACACACACACACAGCACACACAGTTCACAGTTCGAAGTTCGCACAGTCAAAGCGAAGATGACTCATGCAAAGAGTCCTCCAATGGCCGCCTGTTCGTGCCAAGTTTGTTGTGTGTGTATGTGTGTGTATGTGAGTGTGTGTGCTTGTGTGTATGTATTTGTGTGTGTGCTTTCGTTGTTGCTACAATTGCTGCTTGAACTGGCACCTACCGAACTCAGCAGTCAAACTTGGTGAATCATCCTTTTTTTTTTTGTTCGAGGCGCGTTTCCTGACTGGCTGCCCCCAATCCCTGCCCCCGCCCCCCGCCCCTTGCACCACTCGGCTTTTATGTGGCAAACAAGCCACTGGCGTCTACCACAACACACAAAAGAAAGCGCATTTACATTTGTAAAGAATTTCAAGTTCAGTCAAATCATTTTAATACTATTAAATAATTTGTCTAAAAAGGGATTTCTTTCGTATTAAAATGTAACTTCTAAAGGGTTTCAACTAAATTTTATAATACAATAATAATAATAAATTTAATTATTTATATAAGAACTTGCCTTAAATCTAACTAACTCGCCCAAAACAAAACCGAAGCATTTTAGGCATAAATAATCTTTAAGTTTATATTATATTTAAAACTTGCTCAGTAAAAAATTATTAATTGATTGACTTGATAAATAACTGTGATTAATTGAATAAAAGAAATGCTCCAAATATAACAGTATTTTCGCTCTTATAAAGCTTACATTCTAGGCTTTCTAAAAAGATATTGCTTAGTTAATTTGAAAGACTTGAAGGGTTTCCAAAAGAGTTTTGAAAGGTTTGACGGGACTATTAAATTCAAAACTGATATGTTTAATTGTTCCAGGGTATTTAAACTTCGCCAGCTTCACGCTTAAAATGTGCTCTTTGCTTTTTACATAATCAACTCACATATTTCAAGGTCTTGTTATTTTTTTTTTCTCGTCACGAATACCCCTAGTGCCAGAAATGTTGTAACTTTCGGTGCCTCGTTGTCGCCGCCGCGTTGTGCGTGTGTGAGTGCGAGTGTGTGTGTGTGTGTATATATAAATATATATATAAGTTAGCATAGTTTTAGGCGCGCGTGTTTTTAGTTTGGTCCCGCCTGCAAGCCTGGCTGACTAAGAGGCTGCCACGCCCCGTTTTGCCCGTTTCGGCCATAAAATGCATGTGGCAAAATTTGCAGCAGCAGCTGCTGCTGCGTCAACTGCAATTTGAGAGCAGGCAACGTTTGGTGAGGGGCGTAAAGAACACTTAAAAATGCTTTGGCCACATAAATCATGAAACGAACCAAAAAAGAACACACAAAAAAACATAAGAAAAAAGAAAAAACCACATTGCGGTCTTTGGGCTAATACAATTTGGCCATATTTAAGACATAGTGCCGAGCGCAAAGTGTCCGCCCGGAAGCCATTTTCCGCCAGGAGTCCTGCGGTGCATTAAGTGCACCGAAGCAGGTGAAACGAACCCTGCGGTTTTTTCTCCTCCTTTTCTTATTTTTTAGCGGAAATTTATGTTTATAGCTTGGCTTGGACACGATTTTACCCTAACTAGAAAGCGCCATGGGGTAGCTCAAAAGTTGTCATAAGCTCTAACATATACAACGGAAAAGAAATTTAAAAAAAAAAGTTGTCTAGGTGAATTTCTCCCTTCTAAACACATTCCTTAGTAACCACATGATTATTATCTTAATTTTCATAAAGGTTAAAAGTGTAATAATATAAAATAAAATAAGTTTAGCTTACTATCTCCCTTCTAAACACATTCCTAAGTAACCACATAATTAAAATATTCCTCTTTTTAAATAAGCAAACAAACTTTACTTTTTAGTTTCTCTGTGATTATATTTTTTTTATGCTCTTTTCATATTTTTATTTATTCATGCATTTTAGAAGCAATTTTCTTGTGGCCTGGACTGGAAAATGAAACTTCAGCTGGGGCTGGGGAAAAAACTTGGCTGCATAAAATAGGCAAACAATAAGAAACTTTATAATTTCTAATAAACAATTTGCAAAGAAGAAAACAAATGTCAAAACATTCAAGAAAAAGCTGCAAAACAAAAGTTCAAAGTTGAAATGCTTGAGACGAAACTATTAAATGTGCACTAAAACTGACCACAAGTCACATTGTCATTAAGTTTTCATTGTTTTTCCCCATTTGCTGCTCTTGTGACGCACACAGAGAAAAGTTTTAGCGCTGCCAACTGATGCGCAAATAACGGAAACAGGAACGCCCACTCATATAAAGGCAAACGGACGGACAGGAAACATGGACATGGACATGACTCGGACGTGAACATGAGCAGGAGCTCAGACATTGTCATTTGCCCCCACCCCCTTCTCTCCTCCACCCCCTTCCCCCGCCCAAGCAAGCCGATTGTGTTTTTGCGTCGTTTGTTTAGGTGAAAGGGTATCTTTTGGGGGGCAGCCAAGGTCAGAGATTGTGCACAATCAAACCGCACACACAGACAATAAACAAGATAAATACTAATTATGGTTATCAATTATTAATTTGCAAAGCAATCATAAACTTGAAAGGATGTATAGAAAATCAATTGTGTTTTCTATTTGAGCAAAAAGGGTAATTAAATAATAAATAAAAAATAATAACAGAATCATAAAATAAGCAAGCCTCTCACGAGTCTGAGTTTTGGTCGTTTTTAGTGGTATTTAACTACTATAATTAGTAGAAATGGTTTTACACATCACACAACATCAGTTTATCGGCTAGTACTATAACAATTAAATCGGACGCACCTGTAATGCACAAGTGCTCGCTCGGCAGCACTGGCAACATTTGCAAATATTTGCGCGCAACGCAACACTTAAAACTCAATTTCAGTGCTTGACGTCAGTTGACGAGCGACGCGGTCAATTTGCAATATGATAACAACGACAACAACTTCAACAACAACAATGTGTGTAAGGCGTGCGTGGGCAGCGCCTGGCGGCAGGCAATGTGAAATATGAAAGCGTCTGCTGCTGCTGATGACAGGTTGCACCATATGCTCGAAGGGGGTTTATTTTTAGAGCAGCGCCAAAGCAAAGCAAGAGGCAAAGCAGGAAGGCCAACAGCTGGCCAACAACAGCAACAGGATAACAGTTAACTCTAACTGTATGTGCGTACGCACGGCGAAGAGAGTGCAAAAGGTTGCACTAAGCGCAGCTTGGAAGAGCGCGTGACGTCGCAATATTTTAATACGTGCTTTGTTTACATTTGCTTTCAAATTAAGCTACCTTATTTACTTTTTCCTATGCAAAGCAAAGCTGAATTCTCATTATTTTTAAACATGCACACATTGTTCCCCAAATTTGTGACGTCAAAATATCAAGCGTGTAGAATACTTAGCATAACCTGTGGCTCTCTCTTTCCCTCTCACTCGCAATTATGTTGCATTTGTATGCGTTTGTTTGACATGCGTGTGCGCAAAGCAGGACGCTGACACTGTCCTGGCCTGGAATATTGATTTTTCACCAAAAAAAAACGTTGAATACATTTTTACGCTTAGCATTAGTCACCGCTGACAAATTGTCAAGTATTCGAAATTTATGTAAAACACACAAAATTACATTTAAATAAATTTTGGGCATTACTCACATTCCAATGAGGAAACAAAATCCAGTCCGATGGCCGCTGCGTATGCTGCCGTTTCCTATGGCAATTTCTTTCTTTTAAATACCCTGTACCTATTGAAAGTGGGCAAGCAAGAGCCTAATAGTTTGTTAGGCTACTCTTTGTCAGACTACAATGCTTAATTACGAACGGGCATTAAACTTAAAGTTAACTCAAGAATTAAGTTTCGTAGTGAAACTAAGGATAGAAATTCCTAAATAAAACTGCAGCTAACAAACTACACTAAGTTTGTAGGCACGGGGTATTTGCTAGTCGGTCACTGCCGACTGAGCACTTTTGGTTGTTTTGATTTTATCAGCCACTCCACTCACAATTAATTTATTGCACTAGTTTTTGAAGCCGCTTTGCTTTTGCTTCGATTTTCTTGCGATTTTTCAAAGTGTTTGCATTTTTGAAGCTATTTTTTTTTTTTTGTTGGTGTTTTTCTATTGGCCTTTGTTTTGTGAGCAGCGCATTTGGTTTGCGATATTGAGGAAAGCCGAACCGAACGCGTACGCTCGCCAAGTGAGTCTGACGCTGTGCATGGAATCCAGTGGGTTACGCGTGCTGGAAAATTGTGTTTGCAGTTGCGCACGCGACCGTGGGAAAACTGTGTAAAAGCCGCGCTGAGTTTTCCGCCCACTCAGGCGTCGGCCAGCCTGAGTTTGTTTTTGTTGTGGCTTAGCGCACAGCTGACGCCAAGGTGTTGAACAGCGTCCGCACAGTGTTAGCAAACGGCAATTGTAAAACAGCTGATACAGGGCGATTCGAGTACATGGCAATTTTAATCAATTTATTAGCCGATGATTTTAAAGACTACAAATGTGAGCCTAAGGCCCCAAGATTACATTTAACACATATTTGTTTGACTAAAGCGCTTAGGATAGCGTCTTGGCCTCCTGGTAGCGGCACGAGATATCGTCCCAGTTGGCAATATCCCAGATGGCCTCCACATACGAGGGGCGCACGTTCTTGTATTGCAAATAGTAAGCATGCTCCCAGACATCAATGCCAAATAGTGGAATTAGTCCGGTTGATGCCTCTAGCGGATCCTGGTTGGGCAACGCAGCCAGCTGCAGCTTATTAGTCTTCTTGTTGTAGCCCAGCCAGCCCCAGCCTGAGCCCTGCACAGCCACGGTAAGGGTGCTCAGCTCCTTCTTGAAATCCTCGAAGCTCTTCCACTGCGACTCGATGGCCTTCTTGAGGTCATCGCTGGGCGAGGACTTGGTGGCCGAGAGGTTCTGCCAGAAGATGGTGTGGTTAATGTGGCCACCGCCATTGAAGCGCAACGCCGGCGCCAGCTGAATAATCTTGGTAGTGTCGCTCTTGGACTTTGCTTCCTCCAGCTGCTCCTCGGCCGCGTTCAAATTGTTGACGTAGGTCTGGTGATGCTTCTGATGATGCAGCTCCATAATTTCACGGCAAATTATCGGTTCCAACGCTGCATAATCGTATGGTAGCTTGGGCAACGTGTGCTTGCCGCGTACACCAAATCTGCTGTTTTAAAACAAAAATAATTCTTTATTTGTAGCTGCCAAGTTCATTACCGCCATTGATTTTCTTGTTTTTGTTGCTGGTGCTCTTAATTTATGTAACCGCAATTTGATGCCGGCTTTTACACGAATTAAGTGCAGTATTAATTTACTAACCTTGCTGCTTTTACTACGTTGCGTGCCAGATACATTCTTACAACTTGATATATTGACTAAAAAGATTAAACGTATAAGATTTCTACCAAAATAAGTCAAATTGATTTTATAAGCTCACCGGACTTGAGTATGACAGCACACGGCAAACGATTTAATACTTAAAACTGGTAGTAAAAAATACCGAAAATATGCATACTAACAGTTCGGACTGATCAACAGGAAGTAAATCTGTTGTTTAACAGCAAGAGACACACAATAGCCCACTGTTAGTTAGCACAAGAAAATATAAAATTCATTGCCTGATTTTCCTCTTCGTTGACCAATATTTATTTTCGCCAAAGAGCGCAACAAATTCTGCTTATGATCTCGATGCATCGGCAGTTGTCGTGCAAATGAAACTGCAACCTAAAAGTCAAATAGGCTGACCTGCTAACAGCGCTCTGTTACGTTTACAGAGCTGAACAGGGTGCAACATTTTGGGGCGTTACAATTTGAATTTGAATAGTTATAAAAAAATGTTCAGGGCACAAAGCAAAATATGTCTGGATTTTGTTTGCCTGGGAAAATTGAAATCGATATTTCCGACCAAAGGGCACAACAAATTCTTTTCAAATCCTTAAAGCATCGTAAGTTTTCGGCATTGGTTTTTTTGTTTTTGGGATTGCGTTACATATAAATCATTGATTGATTGATTTATTGCATCTGCAGGCGTTGCCAAGATGCATGCGGACGATCTGTCCACCGCCGTGGTCATCGACAATGGCTCCGGCATTTGCAAGGCGGGCTTCTCCAGCGAGTCCTCGCCCCGCGTCGTCTTCCCCTCGATTGTGGGCAGGCCGCGCCACCTAAACGTCATACTGGACTCGGCCATCGAGGACTGCATCATCGGCGACGATGCGGTGCGAAAGCGTGGCATTCTCACACTCAAATACCCGATCGAGCACGGCGTCGTCACCAACTGGGCCGACATGGAGAAGATCTGGAAGCACACGTTCGAGCATCTGCGCGTCCACTCCGATGCCCACCCTGTGCTGCTCACCGAGCCGCCGCTGAACCCCAAAAAGAATCGCGAAAAGATGACCGAAATTATGTTCGAGAATTTCCGTGTGCCCGCCCTATACGTGGCCATCCAGGCGGTGCTCTCCCTGTACGCCACCGGACGCACCATCGGCATTGTGGTGGACTCCGGCGACGGCGTCACCCACACGGTGCCCATCTACGAGGGCTACGCCCTGCCGCACGCCTGCATGCGCCTCGATCTCGCCGGCCGCGATCTGACCGACTATCTGGGCAAGCTGCTCATGGAGCGCGGCCACACGCTGAGCACCAGCGCCGAGCGCGAGATCGTGCGCGAGATCAAAGAGAACCTCTGCTATGTGGCGCTCAACTTTGAGGAGGAGCTGCTGCAGTTTACGCAGCGCCAGCACGATCTGGACGAGCTGTACGAGCTGCCCGACGGCACCACCATTAATGTGGGCAGCGAGCGGCTGCGCTGCCCGGAGGCTCTGTTCAAGCCGAGCATGCTCGGGCAGGAGGTGCCGGGCCTGCACGAGGCCGTCTTCAGTTCCATACTGAAGTGCGACATGGATCTGCGACGCGACATGTACGCCAATATTGTGCTCTCGGGCGGCACCACCATGTTCCGCAATATCGAGGTGCGCCTCCAGCAGGACATCTCCGTGATGGCGCCCTCGACGATGCGCGTCAAGATCACCGCCAATCCTGAGCGCTGCTTTGCCGTCTGGTCCGGCGGCTCCGTGCTCGCCTCTCTCTCCAGCTTCCAGAACATGTGGATCGATAGCGCCGAATACGACGATGTCGGTCCCAGCATAATCCATCGCAAGTGCTTCTGAACTAATCGAACTTCCCGGGTGCCGTTGAAGTCGTCTCGTTCAGTTATTTGCTATATTTTGTATGTTTCAATTAAATAAAGCATGCCGCCGACAAAGTGCAGCACAAATCTTGCAGATTTCCTTTCCGATTGGACAAAGTCTTTAGCTAGCTTTCCCAATTAGATTTTCCCTCTTATATTTACCTTTAGCTAAAATTGTGCAAAATCTTAATTTTTCCTTTTTTTCTTAAAATTTTTTGATTAATAATTTTTTCCCTTATCATATTTTTTTTACCACCATTAAATATATATATATATATATCCTTGGTCATTATAAACCTGCTTTCATCTTTTATGTCTATTTTTTTAGGGCAAATGTTTATTTGGTATACCAAAGATATTCGTGAACTCTTCTTAAGGTTTATATTTTCGATGCCATAAATGACCTACTAATATATACAGCTGTATACTATATAAAAAATCAAGAAAACTTTCTAACTAAATTAAGCTATGTCCATCCAAGTTTCTTTATATATATATATATTATTTTATATATATGCTTCCTTTATTTTATTTCACTCTAATTCAGCCTAACAGCTTCGCCAATAATCTGAAAACAAATGCTAATCTTTTTCCGTCTATTACTCCGATCAAAAGCCGTATACCTCATTATAATTTTATAACGTCCCGACAAAGGAATGCCAAGAATATCGAATTTCATGTCGGCATCGAAGGGTTCGTAAATATATTTGGTCTGCACAAAAAGGCCAATTATTAATAATAAATTATTAATTGAAAGGAAACTTACGCCAAACACTTTCAGGCAATTTCTCTCGGCCTCGTTGGAGTTGATCACATGTTTGGTCCAGAACTTATACCAATATTGTCGCTTATCGAACAGATCCCGGCAATAATCGTTAACCCTGATGCTGAGTACCGTTGGCTGCCAACCGCCACGTTCAAAACGATATGCCTTAAACTCGGCCTAAGCTCGGGCAATTAATATTATATAATTCCCTTCACATTCTTCCTCTTGCCGCTCACCTGAATGCGATCGCTGGGCTCCAAGTCCCAAACTGTGGTCGCATTGCCCGAGATGCTGATCTTATCAAAGTCCAACTTGAAGTCCAACTCGGTCAAGTCGAAGACCCCGTGAACATTCCGAACATTACTCGACTGATCGCGACAATCCGAGAATATATCCTCATCGTCGGGCACAAATTGATATTTTATAGCACTAGCCAGGTTTATGTATATAAGTAATAATATTAACAACTTTTGTTTTAGCCACATCTCGTGGGATTTTCAAATAATTGTGTTGGATTGTTCTTTATATAGATGTGGCTTAAAACATATATATTATATATATTTTGATATGTGGTTTGTGTTTCTCTGTTTATAAAGCGTGCATTTATTTAATTATTAATGAAGTGTTTTGTGTGTTTTTTATCATTCTATCAACTAGCTCTAATGAATATAATTTTATACTAATATACCGCTAATTACATAGATAATTGCCGTGTGTTGACTTTATTTAGGTGACAACTATTTAGCAATTATTATATGCAATGATAAACAGCACAGATTGTGAAGTTCCAGTTGGGTCTATTGTCCTAAAGGAAACCCCCGATAAGAGAGATCCGTGAGGTTTTCTTTGATGTGAAGCTGATGTAGATCATATAGTGAAGGAAAACAATCAGAGAACGATTCTAAATACCCTTTGCATTAACTAGAAACTAACTGGACTGATTAAAAAGAATCTCAATTAGTTTTAACTATCACCAAGGATCATAAGGAGGATCTTCAAGCGCTCAACAACTCATCCAACGAGTACTTTATTGCAGTATCATGAATTACAGATATGTAATGAGAGCTATCTTCTCTATTTCTTTAACTTTACTTCAATGAACCCTTATAGCCTCTGCATTTATTTCCATGCAGGCACTTGGCGTCTTCATCACATTGTTTTTATCGAAGGCAGCGAGTTTTACTCTGGCCATGTAAATGCCCGCGAAATGTGGCCCAATCAGATCAACGCTCTGATCGATGTTAAACGCATCATAGGAGAATTTGGTCTAAAAAATAAACAAGTATTTAAATTAAAAATGGATTTTAAAACAATTGTTTTTACACCTACGCCAGGCACTTTAAGGCAATTAATTTTGGCCTCTTTCGGGTTGATAATGTGACTGGTCCAAAAGCTGTACCAATAGCTGCTCTCGTCAAATATCTCCTGGCAGAAATCGTTGGCCTTCTTGCTCAAAAATGTTGGTTTCCAGACTCCGCGATCCAAACGAAACAAATCGAATTCTCCCTGAACAGGATCAGAATGAAAATGAGTTGAGTCCTTTTAATTTCCCATTTCTTACCTGTAAGCGATCGGATACTTCCGAGTTCCAAATCGTTGTATGATTGCCTGACATATTAATTATGCCGTTATTCAGCTTAATCTGCAATTCCTTCAGATCGAGGACTCCGTTGACATTGACAACATTCGTCGCCTGATTGGCACAATCCTTGAATATATCCGCACTATCGAATATAAACTTATATTTATAGCCAAACGTTAGTTGGAACAAAGTTATTAACGGAAAGAGAAACTTTAGTTGCGACAACATCTTGCAACGGATTTAATTTGCAAATGGTTTTGATTTGGATTTTATATAGACTTTATATGAAGTGATCATATAACAGCATCTATATATATATATTCATCAGTAAATTCGTTTATTCGATTTGTTATAGATAAGATATATACATGAATCTGTGTGTACCGGACGCAAAGTACAAGCTTTAATTTGATTTGATTTTATTTATCCTGTAATATTTATCAGTTAACACAATCAACAACAAAGATTTAAACAAATATAAACATTTAACATTTAAAGCTTGTATTGAAAAATGTTTAATAATTATTTAAAAGGGACTTCACTTTGATCATATGTGATAACATGTAAAAGAACTCATTAGATAGATTTTTACAGGGTATTTGGACATGCTTTGATTTGCCTAATATATCGAATATTTCAAGTAAATTATATTTTATAAAAATTGATAACAATTAGATGAACTTAAACGACTTTATTTACAGGGTATTTTGCGCCAGCTGACAACTGATAAATTTCATGGCCATAATGCAAATATTTACAACTGTTCAATTAATTTATATTATATGAAATTTAGTAACATAGATATAAACTCATTTGAATATTTTTACAGGGTATTTTGCGCCAGCTGACAGCAGACAAAGTTTTGATTTGCCCATAAATTTCATGGACATAATGCAAATATTTACAAATATTTAATTGATTTATATTATTCAAGAACTCATTTGAGTTTTTCACAGGGTATTTTGGGCCAGCTGGCAACTGACAAATTTCATGGCCATAATGCAAATATTTACAACTGTTCAATTAATTCGACTGATTTTTGGACTGCTTTAGCCGCATTAGCATTTAATATAACGATGACAATTTTGCCATATTAATTAATTGGGAATTTATGAGGCGCGTTGAGGACGCATACAAATGAGACGCTTGCCACACGTTGCAACACCAAAACAAAGACTTGGCTTTTGTTTGCTGCCTTTTTTTTTTTGAGTACACGTGCAAAACTGAAATGCGAATGCGAATCTTGAGACAACGCATTTACCTTCAACATCCACATAATCAGCGGCTTCAACATCAACAGTTGCTGCAGTTGTTGCTGCCGCTGCTGCTGCTGCTGCTGTCATCAGCTGCACTTGAGGCGCTTTTGTTTGTGCACTTCACAGTTGCCAACAACAACAACAACAACAATAAAATTTTCGAATGCGGATCTGCGACTTTTGACGCTCGCACGTGGCTCAAAAAACAAAGCAAAAAAAAAAAAACTTCTGGCTGCAGCTGCAGCAGGCATTAGCATTAGCATTAACTATTCGCATTAGCCCTTCTAAACGCAATGCTCGTGTTTTGAAGTGTAAAGTTCAATAAACTGTGGCTGAGGCTGCGTCAGATTTGGGCCACATTTCATTTGGCCAACCAACTGCGGCCTAAACCAACTTGACAGCTGCTGTCAAAGGGTGAGACAAACGTTGTTGTTGTTGCTGTTCTTGTTGTTGCTGCTATTGACTCTGTTTTGTGTCATTTGGCGGCTCGAAGGTCGCTTCACAATTTATCAGCTCACTTTGCGCTACTCTTGGCCCAGTTGGAAAGGAGAGCGGCTTTTGTTCTTGGAGGCTACTGCAAATTTTTGGAAATTATTTTTTTTTATCTCTGTTTGTATTGCCTAATCTTTTACTAGCTGCAATTTAAACATCAGCGTCTACAGTTGGCATCTCTCCCTCTCTCTCTCTGTTTTTCTCTCTCGCTCTGGCGCATAAATTCAAATTCGTGATGCTATAAATTAAAAAGGGACATGCGCAACTTGAACAGCCTCCAAGATGCGATTGTGTCGTGAAAAACCACACACAAAAAAAAGTTAAAACATTGAAAGCGACAGAGTGCATTTATCGCTGGTATAGCGAAGATTAAATACCCTATTAAATAATTTAAAAAATATTTTATTTAAATGATTTTTCATGCAAGAAATCAACAATAATAAATAATATTGCTATTTTATTAATATTTGGCAGTTATGTGAGAAGTATAAGAGCGCTTATTATTGCCAAGTTTGGTTGGGATAACTTCAAAGGAAAAAAAGTTTTTCATACAAAAACTCATTTTTCCACCTATTGTTCCTATGGAAGCTATATGTTATAGTAAACTGAGGGTAATTATAATTAACTGATTTGTTGGGATTACAATTATACATTATTTTCCCAAGTTTTGTTCAGATAAGTTCGAAAACAAAAAAGTTTCTCATACAAAAACTCAATTTTTAACCTATACTTCCTATGGCAGCTATATGCTATAGTAATCTGATATTAGTATAATTTAAAGGATTTGCTTACAACATAACAACATTTACAATTTCCAAGTTTGATTAGGATATCTTGAAAAACAAAAAAGTTTTTCCTACCAAAACTCATTTTTCAAAGGATTGTTTCTATGGCAGCTATATGATATAAAAGCCTTATGTTTATAATATTTTGCACGTAAGTTGGGAGTACCTCAACACACTTAACAACCAAGTTTGCTGAGGATATCTTGAAAAACAAAAAAGTTTTTCATACAAAAACTAAATTTTTAAACGATTTTTCCTATGGCAGCTTTATGATATAGAGATCCGATCCGATCATTTTAAACATATTTACTATGTGCAACAAAAATAGACTAAGAAACTGAGAGATTAATTTTCTATATAAACTTGAATGTAAGCTCAGATCTAGAATATATAAAAAATTTACATACCAAACACATTTTCTTTTTCTGTGTCACAAACATGATCACAAAAGTGAAATACCCTTCGCTAGTGTATAACCTAAACAATCTACAAGATGAGCTCATGTCTAATGCATTTTGTCTCCATCTGGTGGCTTTTTTAGTGTCTCCGGAGTCTGTCTTAGACTGGATTGAATATGTCGCCCAGACGCTAATTTTATATGCATGCATTGAAGCGTTTCAGAAAGTGTTTCGAGTGTTGAATTCAACAGCTGAGAATTTGCATCAGTTTCCAGTTTGGGACAGAGATAAGCATGGGAACCAACATTTCTGGGTTAAATAATGATATAATAATACATATAATAATTATTACTATATGCTTGTTAAAGCAAAGTTAATAACTGGAGAAAATTATGCTGTCAGCAAAAAAAGCAGAAAATGATATTTTATAAACACAGTTTGTTTTGCAAGCCAAACAATAATAATAAATAAATTAAATTAGATAAAAATTCCTAAATATATACTAAAGTATACTAAATTGCCTGATATTTTTAGTTAGTTGAACCAGTTCAGAACTGTTTGTATTAAAGATAGAAAAATGGCAATAATTATATGTGCATACAAAATATATTTATAAATTAAATTAAATTAATGATTATTTAAATAAATATTTTTATGTAAGAGATACTTCAATAAATAACTTATATTTATAGAAAATGAAGTTAATAATTGCTTAGAATATATATATATATATATATATTTTTTTTTAGCTTAGCTTTAAACCTAAGGCTGCAATAAGCTTAGCCAGGCTCTTAATTAAAGTAGTTAAAAGATGTTTCTATTCACTTCTCGAACAAGTATAAAGCAACTTTTCTTGCTCCATATTTAAGCACAATCTTAAAGCTCAAACAAACAAACAACAACAATTTTTATCACCTGTTGTGCTTGTGTCAATTCCGATTAAATGGATTAAGGCTATAAATAACAAACAAGGCTCGCTTATTTTTTGCGTCCTGCGCAGCAGCCAACAGGGTTGTCAACGAGTACGGAAAAATCAATATTCCCAGCTCATTTTGTAGCAGGAATTTTCATTTAGTTTGTCTGACAACTCTTTGCGGCAACAGTTTGTCCTGCGAGCTGCGAGCTAGGACTCATTATCCTGGCCAGCCTGAGCATGTGTGGCAGCAAATTGTGCGTTTCACGGGAATTGGCAACTGGTGCCACGCCCACCAACAATCCACCAACAGCAACAACAACAACAACGCGACGCCTGCGTTTGTTGTGCGTGTGTGGATTGCTCATCTCGATTTACTCTCTGTATGTGAAAATCCAATTGGATCGCGACGAAAACTATTCGGCCATGTGCGACTTGGCCGAGAAAATCAGCTGCACGGCCGTCTTCAAGTCCGAGTAAGTACTTGGCCAGAGAATATCAATTAAATTCGAATAGACGAATATATGTTTGTATTGTTTTTTTTTTAAACTAAGGTATTATTCTTGATTTAAACATTTAAACAAAAAACTTAATTTTTAACAGCTTGTTGCTATGGAAGCTATATGATATAGTTGTTCGATCTTTATTAAACTTTGCAGATATGTAAGCAGCATAAAATTTCTTTTAATTGCCAAGTTTGATTGCAAAATCTTGAAAACTAATAAAGTTCTTCATATAAAAACTAAATTTTAGACTGATTGTTCCTATGGCAGCTATATGATATAGTAACTTGCTGTTGATAATATTTTGCAAATATGTTAGGAGCGTACAAATATACTTAATTACCAAGTTTCATTACGAAAACTTCGAAAACAAAAAAGTTTTTCATACAAAAACTCACTTTTCAAGCGATTGTTCCTATGGCAGCTATATGCCATAGTAAACCGATATAAAAAAAATTTTGGGATAGGCTTGGACTATATGGAAACTATCACATGCCAAGTTTGGTTTGAAAATATTGGAAAACAAAAAAGTTTTTCTTACAAAATCTTATTTTTGAACAGATTGTTCCTATGGCAGCTATATGCTATAGTTGACCGATATGCAGAATATCTTTAATATAGGCTTGGTAGATAGAGTTACTAACACATGCCAAGTTTGGTTTGAAAAAAAAAAGTTTTTCATATAAAAACTCACTTTTTAAGCGATTGTTCCCATGGGAGCTATATGATATAGTAGTCTGATCCAACCAAATTCGAGATATGTTTTAACTGGAATAAAAAGGGTAACTTATGCAAAGTTTGGTGTTAATAGCTTTAAAATTGATTAACTGTGTTGCATAGAAACAAATGGACAGAGAGAGAATGAAAGGTTAAGTTATTTAAGTAAGTTGAGAGCAGCCTAATCAATATATGTATGTATATATATATATATATTTTTTAATGGACTCTGATTCTTCACGATATATGTCTGTGTGCTGAAAAAAAAATTTCTCATGCACCCATCTCTAATTATTAATTGCTTTATTACCCTCTCCAGTTATGGCCGCGGCTTTGGCCTGACGCAGCTGATTTTTGGTTCGTCCTCCAGTTATCTGAATCCTCCCAATGGCTCCATTGGCGTCGTCTTCTACACGCTGCTCTTTATCTCCTGTAAGTATTAAAACCAACTGGCTAACATCTGTTTACAGTTATTCCTTTTACTCGTCTTTTAGCCTTCTTTGAGCGACGTTGGCTTTGTCGGCTGCAACTGATTTTGGCCATGATCACTTTGGTTTTATGCATCTACCTGGGCGGTCTGTTGCTCCTGGTGCTCTACGACTGCTGCGTGGTCTGCGTCCTGATCTACGTGGTGCACACGCTGCTCCTGCTGGAGGTCCGTGCCAGGTACAAACGCCTCTATGCAACCAAAGCGGCCATCGAATGAATTATTCACATTATATATATTTTTTATTTTTGTGTAATATATGTAAAAAAAAGAGTTGAGGCTAATTATAAAGTCGCCAGCAGCTGAATAATGTGGGTCAATGAGGGGGTTAAGCTGCCGACATGGACGTGACCAGCAAGTGCTTTTGCCTCTTGTTTTTAGTAGCTCTCTATACCCTGTACTTGTTGAAAATGGGCGGTAAATTGAAGGGGTATATTTGTTTGTGATGGAATATTGGGGTTGACTTAAACTCTATATACACAATGTTCTAAATACCTTTGAAATAGTTTAAAATAATTTTCAAAAGACTCATTTTCACTCAGAATCGATAAATATCGATGTCGCACATAAGAGCTCGAGGCGTTGTTTGAAGATAGCAAATCTCAGTTACATAATTATAAATTAATGGCAATTTTTTTAAAAAATCGATAAATATCGATTTATAGTTTCTCCTTTTTAAGCATATCTCATAGAATATATAAGCCAGGCCCAACAAATTTTGTATCCTCTCGATCCAAAATATGCATACAACTGTCTATAGGGTATCTCGCAGTCGCGCACGCTCGCCTGTCGCACTCCAGCTTGCTTTGCGTGGTTTTTCGTCTACAAATCGCTCACTTTTGACCCAACTCCACCCGGCACGTCTGCACATTTGCGACTCAACGCGGAGGTGGAAATGGAGGTGGAGATGAAGCCGGAGATGAAGCTGGAGTTGGAGTTGGAGCTGAAGCTGAAGCTCCCAGCACGTAGTTGAGCAATTAATTTTACAATTCGCCTCTGTCTGCGATTGTGGGCGAATCCGCGAAGGTTTTCAGCATTGGGCACAATTAATTTGACATAAATCAAAAGAAATCTGGATGAGCTACAAAATGTGGTTAAATTAGGGGAAACTCTTAAATAATGCACAATGGCAACAAATGAAATTTTCTGGAGTATAATTGAAGGACTGCAATTGATCGATAATAAATCGAAAGCTATTTAGTAGCAAATGCAAAAAACTAAAAAGAAAAATCTAGTCTCAATATTAACAATTTCTAAAAGATTTATGTCTTCTATATTTTCTATCTATAGACTGCAATTGATCGATAATTAATCGAAAGCTATTTAGTAGAAAAATGCAAATCTACTCTCAATATTAACAATTTCCGTGATCAACATTTTCCTAGTCTTCCTTTTAATGCTTATAATCCATACCTTTTCTATCTCTCTCTGTCTCTATCTCTGTCCCTCTCTATATATGTATCTATAGTTATTTATGCAATCATTTATCTTGAGCGATCGTTAGGGCCTATTGTTCTATCACTTCATATCATGTCACTGCTCAACAGCTTCACAATCTTTAATCCTTAGTTATCAATCAAATGCTCCTAAATGTATATTTATATATTACTCAAGCTATACATATCAAATCGTAGCTTCAATCGCTTGACAGCTAGATAAATTATGAACTTTATTTTTTATTTTATTTTTTTTTTTTGCCAGGCGTTACAAATTGTTGGCCCTGTCTGATGTGTTGTATGGCTAAAAGCCCATCAGACGCATTTCAATTGCGGGCTTCAGACGACGATACATCGATCTAGCTGCGATTGTGATCGGTTGAACACACACACACACAAACACACACACACACATGTCATACTCCCAATTGGGGTCGCCTTTGGCACGATCTTCTTCCATTTTTGACAAGTCAAACAAAACGCAAAAGACGAGAGGAACGAAAGCATGTTGGAGTGCGGAGAAGGGAAGGGGGAGGGGGAGGGGCAGGGGGGCAGGGGGACAGGGTGGCAACTTCAAGCTGCGACACTGTGTGGCAAACATGGCTGCATAAACATTCACCCAAGCGACGGAGTAGACTACTTTGCGCCAACGTATGTAATACTCCGACAGGGCCCAAAGGGGAGGGTGGGAGAGGGGAGGGTGGGCCAACAACAAACACAATCACTCGCCAAAAGAAGGCGAATCAGCCGCGTGGCAACAAACCAGCCAACAAACACAAACACAAACACAATCGCAGCCAGCCATCATCTAAGCCAGGCCAAAACAGAGCGCGCTGATTGAGATTGAGATTTTTGTGGCAGGCGGCGATAGAACAGCAACAACAACAACAACGAGGTGGAGTGCTCTAAGCGAGCTGTGCCAACTGGCAGATACTCTATAATCGTTTTTAATTATTTTATATATGAGTTGTTTAGTTTATCTTAGGTTTTCTAATTATGCAAATAACTTTATAAATATATCATATTTCTATAGCAACCAAAATAGACGAAACTTCGAGTCGAAGTCTCCTTAATTAAATTAAGTTTAGTATTTAATACTAGATTTAATATGATAAAATTAAAAAAAATAAATATAACCATTATGTGCCAAGAAAACAGAGCAAAGCAGACTTATAAGTATTAAATAATAATATGAATACAAGATTAAATGAATTAAATGAATGTATCAAATAACTCTGTACTTAAAGATAAAGTGAATACAAAATTAATATAATATATATTTACTTTATATAGTAGTTGTGTGAAATTTAATAATAATTTAGTGCTCACCACTATCAAAAATTGTTTTTGAGATCCTTTCAGTCTTTTAAATTAAAGAAGTGATAAGAAAGTTTTTAAGTGACGAATTTTTACTTAATTAAAATGATAGTCTTGTTTAAATTGTATATATATTAACACAATTTTTTTTGTAAGGGATTGATAGGAATTAAGTCGGGTGGAATAAAACCCTTGACAAATTCTCCACTAAACACTAGAATGCTAAGGAATAAAATAAACTTAAGATATGTTATTGAAAAGTAAAAGTTTAAAACTTAACTCCACACAAATCAAAGCCTCTTTAAAGAGAGAGAGAGAGAGAGAGAGAAAGAGACTTGGCTAGTTAAACTGAAAACTTAAAAAGAAGGTAATTTAAGTTGAGTGATAATAATTATAATCTAGACAATTCATTTACTGATCAATGCAATCAATGAAAGAAACTTTAGAGAAGTTTTCGAAAAGATAAAGGGAACCCATCTGAAAGCATTTATTTAGACAGACAAACTGGGCTAACTGAACTCCCCGACTGACTAGGATTATGAATACTTCCTAGCCCTCCTCCCCTTTTCCTCCCATAAATTCCCCTTTTCCAACTTCCTTAAATGTAACACACCTCTATAAATATCCCTTCCTTTAGACTTTATACTTATTGTGCTAGAAAAAAAAATATATATATGCTATAACTACAGGGTATAACAGCAGCAACTGGCTGCTGCTACTGCTGCTGCAACTGTAAATTCAACTGCAACTGCAACAATGCAGCGCCAAAATGTGACTGCGGCTGAGTTGGCGCTCTCTGAAGATGATCGCATGTGGCAGCTGCGCAGTTGCTGCTGCGGTTGCCACACGTAGCAGCAACCAGCAGCAGCTCTGTTCGCTCTGTGTGTCTGCGTATTTGTGTGTGTGTGTGTGTGTTCATCCTAGACTTTCAGTTTCCACGTTTCATATAAATACGCGCTGTGGCTGCACATCGAGATCAGTCAGAATTTGGCGCTGCTTCGTGGCGCAAAACAACCCAAAACCAAAATAACAGAAACAAATTAGAAATTCAAGCAAACTAAATCCACGTGGAATATGTTCAAGCTATTGGGCCTAATGCTGTTGTTGACGACGGTGCTGGCGCGTCCCGAGCCGCCGGTGAACTCCTATCTGCCGCCCACGCCCGGCGACAGCTACGGTGCTCCAGGCCAGGGCGGACAGGGCCAGAACCAGGGACAGGCTGGCAGACCATCGGATTCGTATGGTGCTCCCGGCACAGGCAACGGACGTCCCTCGAGCAGCTACGGTGCTCCTGGTCAGGGCCAGGGACAGGGACAAGGTGGTTTCGGTGGCAAACCCTCAGATACTTATGGAGCTCCTGGCAATGGACGTCCCTCCAGCAGCTATGGCGCACCTGGTCAGGGACAAGGACAAGGCGGTTTCGGTGGCGGTCGTCCTTCGAGCAGCTATGGTGCTCCTGGCCAGGGCCAGGGCGGCAAGCCCTCAGACTCGTATGGAGCTCCTGGTGCAGGCAACGGCAACGGACGTCCTTCGAGCAGTTACGGTGCTCCTGGTCAGGGTCAGGGACAGGGTCAGGGTGGTAGACCATCGGATTCGTATGGCGCTCCCGGCACAGGCAATGGTAATGGTCGCCCCTCGAGCAGCTACGGCGCTCCCGGTCAGGGACAAGGTGGTTTCGGCGGTAAACCCTCGGATTCGTATGGTGCTCCTGGTGCGGGCAACGGTAATGGACGTCCCTCGAGCAGCTATGGTGCTCCGGGACAGGGTGGACCTGGCGGCAGACCCTCCGACTCATACGGCGCTCCCGGCAACGGCAATGGACGTCCCTCTGGCAGCTACGGTGCTCCTGGACAGGGTGGACCTGGGGGTAAACCCTCTGATTCATATGGCGCTCCCGGCACAGGCAACGGTAATGGTCGCCCCTCGAGCAGCTACGGCGCTCCCGGTCAGGGACAGGGACAGGGACAAGGCGGTTTCGGTGGCAAGCCCTCGGATTCGTATGGTCCGCCCGCATCGGGCTCGGGTCCTGGCGGCGCTGGCGGTCCCGGTGGTGCTGGCGGCCCTGGCGGTGCCTATGACAACGATGTAAGTAGCTCACTGAACAACTGGCCCGGGTTCCCAATCACTTGGCTCCTTTCGAACACGCACACATGGAGCAGATTAGCTCGTCGCTTCCAGCACGCTCTGAACTTTTGCACCGAACCGAATTTGCTTGCGCCTTTTCCTTCTCTCTCTCTCTCTCTCTCTCTCTCTCCTGATCTAACTTGATCTCTCTTTCACTTCCTGCTACCTCTTAACGCTGTCTTGAACTGTCTCTATCTGTCTCTCTCTTTCTCTCTCCACACGCTCTGTCGCTACTCCACGCAGGAGCCAGCTAAATACGAATTTAATTACCAAGTTGAGGACGCTCCAAGTGGGCTCTCATTCGGGCATTCAGAGATGCGCGACGGTGACTTCACCACCGGCCAGTACAATGTTCTGTTGCCCGATGGAAGGAAGCAAGTAAGCGAGCTGCTCCTGCTCCTCTGCACTGACTGACTGAGCTGGGGCAACAGGATTTAAACTCGAAACTCAACTGCCACTGCCAACTGTTAAACTCCCAACTCTTTGCTCTTTCTTCCCATCTTCCTTACCGCACAGATCGTCGAGTACGAAGCGGATCAGCAGGGCTACCGTCCACAGGTGCGCTACGAGGGCGATGCCACTGGCAATGGCGGTGCTGGCGGTCCGGGAGGTCAGGATCTGGGCCAGGGCGGTTACTCCAGCGGTCGTCCAGGCGGTCAGGACTTAGGCCAAGGCGGCTACTCCGGTGGACGTCCAGGCGGTCAGGACTTAGGCCAAGGCGGCTATTCCGGTGGACGTCCAGGCGGTCAGGATTTGGGTCAAAACGGTTACTCCAGCGGACGTCCAGGCGGCAACGGCGGCTCCGAAGGTGGTAATGTCGTCATCAACGGACGCCTCTTAGGCGGCGATGGCAGTGACGCTCAGGGTCGTCCCGGCGGTCAGGATTTGGGTCAGGGCGGCTACTCCGGTGGACGTCCAGGCGGTCAGGATTTGGGTCAGGGCGGCTACTCCGGTGGACGTCCAGGCGGTCAGGACTTGGGTCAGGGCGGTTACTCCGGTGGACGTCCAGGCGGTCAGGATTTGGGCCAGAATGGTTACTCCAACGGACGTCCAGGCGGCAACGGCGGCTCCGAAGGTGGTCGCGTCGTCATCAACGGACGCCCCACTGGCCCTGATGGCGGTTACCCCGGCGGTCGTCCCGGCGGTCAGGATGGCGGCTTCGGACAAGACAACACCGACGGTCGAGGCTACTCCAGCGGCAAGCCCGGTCAGGGACGCAACGGCTTCGGACCTGGCGGCCAGAACGGCGACAACGATGGCAGCGGCTACCGATACTAAAATCAACCCGATGGACAACGAACACGACAAACTAGCTAGCATTATTTGGATGAGTTAATTGAAGGACGTAGATCAATATATGTAGCGCTTAAGACAAACATTTAGAACTATGAACTAGTTACCGTTAAACTGAAACGGATCCCCCCCTTCACCGTATACACTCTATACACATCTCACGCTATCTCATGCTATCTTTCTTCCAAGAATACTTAAACTTCCTCATCCCCAACTCACCTCTGATTTCATCTAGGCTAAGTTCAACTTGTTGTTAGTTGCAATTGAGAAAACAAAAAAAAATGAAGGTTTAAGACATACAAATCAAGATTTGTTAAGTATAAGAATTGCTTGCCAATATAAGTATGTGACGTAATAAAGACATATATTTTTTATAAATAACTTAAATGAATTCTGAATTGTTTTCGAAAGAAAGGTTAAAGATATTGCTTGCTAAAAAGCTGTTGGATAGAAAAGTAGAAGATTAATTATATAACAAATTTAAAAGCTATTTAAATTTGGCTTCATATTTGACAATAGATCTTTAGCTCATAGAAAATCTTAGAGAAGTAGCAAATAAAACTGACTCAGATGTTTATAAAACTTATTAAGCTCTAAGAAGTTCGTCTAATGTATAAGAATATATGGAATTCTTAAATCTTTCAAGATTAATATATAAAATATGCTCAAGTTCTAATAAAAGTTAGGCACTTAAATAGGAAATACAAAATATATAGTTTCCTATAACAAATCTAAATAATTTAATAGTCAGCTTTCTAAATACAATTAGTAATTTCAGTATTGTCACCAAAATTAGTCCACGTATAGTTCCAAAAGCGCGGATTACCGCGAGGATCGTCAGGTTTATTTGCAGGTGGCACCGCGGTTGCATTGATCAGCTGCAGCTCCTTTAACATGAGCTCTAAAACTTTGGGATTCCTGGAAGAATAAAGTGAAGAGATCAGAGATTGTTTAAAGCTGCCTCACAATACTTACTGCTTGGCCAAATTACGTTGCTCGCAGGGATCTTCGCGTATATTGAAGAGACAGGGCTGCTTGAGAGGCTCGCAGGCGAAGTCTGGCGTATTCTTTTGTCCTTTGTCCTGGCAGTTGACAGACGCTCCAGAGCGCAATCGCATCATGTCGGTCAGTTTGGGCAGCATTTTCAGCTGTTGCATGGCGCGACCTGCCACGCTCTTCGTCACCAGCTGCCAGTCGTAGTCGTGGGGATTGCGTTGACCCGCCGGCCCGTACCAGCCGTCCCAGGAGCCATTGTAGTTGGTGCCCTTGAGCAGCTTCCAGTCGCCCACGCTGAGCGCCGCACTGCCCCAGATATCGTCGATGTTGTGCAGCACGCTCTTGCGCGGCGACGCCTCGTTCTTGACCAGCGCCTGCCACACGCTCATCCCGTCCAGCTGCGCCTCGGCCAGCGCCGCCAGCGCACCAGCACCACCCGCCGCCTCCACCAGAGTGGGCAACCAGTCCGCTATATGCATGGTCTGCTCGGCGGTGCGCGGCCTTTTCGTCAGCTGCGTCGACCACAAAAGCGCCGCTCCGCGCACTCCCCCCTCCCACAGCGTGTTCTTCACGCCACGCAGCGGAAAGTTCGACGCGAAGTTGGAGTTGAAACCCTCGGCGGGGCCGCCATTGTCCGTGGAGAAGACGATGATGGTGTTCTCCAGCATGCCGGATTTACGCAGCTGCTCCACTATTTTGCCCACAGAGTCGTCCATGGCGGTGACCAAAGCTGATAAAAAAGAGAGAATTAGTAATATTATATAATATAAAGTATAGTAAAGAAAGTAATTTAAACTTATTCCAGATTGATAGATTCATTTTATACCCTGCAAAATAATTCGCCCAGCTCACCCGCATATTTGCGCCGCTTGTAGTGTTCAATCTTGTCCAGACGCCGCACTGCGTCATCGTTGGCCGGCAGAGGATTGTAGGGATTGCCCGAGTGCACCGCCGCATGTGCGACGTAGAGGAAGAGCGGACCCTTGGCGCTGTTGTGCTGGGCAATCACGTTGAGCGAGTGGCGCGTGATGACGTCCGTGGTATATTCACCGTGCAGATTGTAGGCGACCTCGGTGCCGTTGCGCATATCGAGGCCCCAATAGCCGTGCTCCACAGCCGTGTGATCGTTGTAGTCGTGGTGGCCCGACCAGAAGCCGACGTGGCTGCTGAAGCCCCGATAGAGCGGCGTATAGACGCGTTTAAAGTGGCCCAAATGCCATTTGCCGGCAATGTGCGAGGTGTAACTGAAAGAAGAGAAAGTTCAGGCTTAAGTTCGAAGTTCAGGGGTAAATAGAGAATGTAGACCTACCCCAAATCGTTAAGATATTGCGGTAGTATCTTCAAATCCAAAGGCAGGCCACGCGGTTCAGCCGCATAGAGCACGGTATGTTGCATGCCTGCACGAGAGTTGGCCTAAAATATGTGGCCTAAAATAAACAGCGAATTGCAACCCACCTGTGTGTATGGGATATTTGCCGGTCATGAGCGCTGAGCGTGAGGGCGTGCAAATTGGATTGACATAGTAGCGGTTCAGTATGAGACCCGAATAGGCCAACGCATCGATATTGGGCGTGGGAATCTGCGCCGATCCGCGGAAGCTCACATCGTTGAAGCCCTACAGATAAAAAGTGAGCGGCAGATCAAACGACAAAAATTAATTATAAATAAATACATATATATAAATAAGACCCAGCTCTTGTTAGGCCCACTTACCAGATCATCAGCCAGAATAAAGACGATGTTCGGCTGTGCAACGCTCAAGTTGATCAACAGCAAACAGAGCAGCAGCTGCAGCTGAAGATTGAGTTGGAGTTGCGACTGAAGGTGCAGCATTGCGAAAGGTTGCTTCATTTGCATTGTTTATACCCTGTACGCATCAAGAGAAGGTATTAAAAAGGGGAGGTAACAACTAATGCGAAATGTCCGTCTTTCATTCATTTGTCAGAACTTCTTTTTAAGCCAATTATATATTAAATTCCCCTGATCCCTTTTAAAAGCATATTCATCTGTAAGCTATGTTTAGCTCTACGTTTAGTAAATCTGTCTACAGGGTATCTTTCAGTCGAGCAGCTCTACTTACCATGGCATGGGTAAGGGTTATGTGCTTGCTACGATTAGAGCTCATTAGTTGACTAATTGTGCTGCAATGTCGAGATTCGCAGCTATGTATGTATAAGTGTATGTATGTATGTTGCATCGTATTTACAACTGTTTTGTATGCATGCGAAGTTGAGCAACATCTTTGTCGCCGTCGTGCAATTGCAGCCATTGCCAATTGATTTCCCATTGGTTTTTGTCGGGCGACATTGAGCTCACATTGGAGTTGCCAGCGTGTCGTGTTTCCCAACGTGACACGATGCAAGCGACAGACAGGATGTGTTGTAAAAGCCAATTTAAGGCGTAAACAAATTGAATATGGCAACATAGATTGTTTTGAAATTGTAGAAAAGCTCATTTATATAAAAAATACATATAGTTACGGTAGTTTTACTTGTGTGCTTAAGTTATTTTTCGTGTCACGTAAGACAAGACTCGCCACTTGCTCATCTCTAGCTTCCATTACAGCACAGCTTCCAAAAACAAAAAATGCCAATTCATATTTTGGCTTAGCGCCCAAAACTGGAACTAAACTGAGTCGGCAGAATGTCAAGTTTGTTGTGTGCTCTCAATTTTCGTAAGCGAATCGACAGCCAAAGCAATTGCGTAATAATCTTGTTCGCTTTTCAATTTCTTCGCATTTGCTTTTGAATCAATTCTAACCGTTATATAAGCTGCGCTCAAAATGTCAAATAGAGACGCAACGAAAATGTCTTAACGCATTTTTTAATTCTGCACCCATGAATGGGTAAGAAGGGTATGAATGAATATTAAAAAGCATGCAATATGAAAGCATCGAAATAACTGCAGCTCACGTTGGTTTTACAGGGCGTCTTCTAGTCGGCCACAATTGTGCAGACCACTCTTGGTTGTTTTTTATGCGCTGCATAACGCGCGGTTGACGCAGCCAACTAATTAGCATGTGAATTGAACGCTGGGTTTGTCGAACCTTTGCCCAATAATGGGTCAAATAACTGACCACCAGTCGGAATTGCCTACCAGACCCAAATCCAAACAATGGGCATATATGTATTTAGTATACTTAAATAAATACATATATTTATTTAATTTGCATAAAGATAAACCCAGCTCAAATATTATGAGCGTTAATATTTAACTTACCCCCTTTGCCGTTTTGATTAAACAACTTTTCGTTTTAATGTCGTTTCACTTAGCAGCATTTGTAATAAACAGTTTTGGCTCTTCGTTCAAAAAATATATGTATATGTATACATAGCACATGTATTAATAATTAATTATTAAGCAAAATATAATGAGGTATGAACAAGTGCGCGTGCAAACAATTGATTTAATTTATGAACATAGCACGCACTTAACATTTATTTTTTGTTTCTTTTATTTTCGCTAAGTGCTTACAATTCGTATTTAAAAATGCCCGCAGACCGCAAACCGTTTCACAACACGCGCCAAATGTGACTGCGGGTGACCAATGTCGCACAGCTTGGGTCGTTCTCTTGTTGTGCACGCATTTGCGCCGGCGTCACTGTCCATCTCTCTTCGACTACCGCTCTCTCTTTGCATACGACGAATAGCGAAAGTCGCGTGCGCTCGAAATGGCAGCAATTATGCGCATTTAACAGCGATAGCTTCAAGTTTAATATGTAAACAGAGAGCCAAAGCACACCTACACACACACACACACACACAGTCGCAAGCACATGCGCTGTGAGAGAGCGTCGGCGAGGTTGCCATACTTTTTCGATAACAGTAACATTGCGAGTACATTTTGTTTGTTTGTTTGTTTTGATTATTTTAAATTATTATTCTTGCAATTAAAAATATTATTTATTTATACAGAGCAAAGTTTTAGGCATAATTTAATAACTGCTTTTCTCAATATTTAAGTTATACTCTAAGCGAACAAAGGTTTTTCTCTCAATGTTAGACTTAAACTTAAACGCGAGCATTTTTAAAATCTTTTTAAAGATTTTAAGCAGTTGGAAAACAGGGCCTAAAACTGTACAGTTTAACGACTACAACAAATTTATACTTAAGTTAAGTTTCAGTTTTCTTACGATCTGCGATTACCTACCCGAAAGAGAATAGCGAAACAGCCCGACATTAAAGGCCAAAAATTGAATTTGGGCCAAACACGACTTACTAATCTGAAATAAATAGAAATACGCAGACAATTTTGACTGAGAGCCTTGAAGGCATTACATCCTAACATGTCCATGACCAGTGTATTTTAGGAAGTAGCCGGCAATAGAGGCCTTAGAGTATTTCAAGATCAACGTGACGAATTTCGGGAAATTGCGTCTGAAAGGAAAATAAATAGTGATTATAATTGAGTTGCTTTGATTAATGAAAAGGTTAACGTTAACTCACGCGCAGATTCATCTCAATGCGATCAATTTCACCACCCATCAGGTCCACAATGCTCTCACCCTGGACCAGCAAAAAGCTCTCCAGGTCTTCGACACTACGAAAGTCTCGCACAACCTGCAAGAAAAGGTTAACCATGTATTAAAGAAATTACTAATGAAATAGAATATTGTTATACACACCGCCAGAAGCTTGTTCAGATCCTGTTTGTCCAAATAGGAACGCGTTAATTCGCGTCCATCAAAGTCCAGCTCAGCCTGGAGAAAGAGTAAGCAGGAATAATAAGAGATTTCGGCTCTTGAAGAAACTCACCTTATAGCGCACTCGACCATTTCCAATATCAATGCCTTTCACATCGTAAATGGCGCGTATCATCACATCAGCCTCGAGCGCTGTATTAATCTTCTCCAGACGATCCATGGATATGGAGACACCGACCAGCGCATTGGCATTCGTGTAGATGATGAATGAGGCAACTGCACCCAACAAAGCGCCAATGGCCAACGAGCCGGCGGCATCGAACAAAGGCGAACCTGTGTAACTGCTCAAGCCCATGCAGCCGGCGGCGATGGTGACGCCAGCAACGGCGGCAGCGTCCTCGCAGAGCACCACATTAACACAGGGATCCTTACCGCTAATTACTAAATAAAGAAAAAGAGTTTCAATTATAGCTGCTACAGTTCATCTATTGGCAACCTTACCATAATCCTTAAAGCTCATATTATTGCATTTTGCTGCTCGTTTCAATTCGTTGATGGCCACGACGAGCGTGGCGCCTTCGGAGACCAGTGAGCCAGCGAGTATACAGTAGACCCAAAAGAGATCTGCTATGGGTTGCGGATGAAGAATGCCCTCGATGCCGTGGTAAATGGACAGACCGCTGCCAACGCAAAAGATGCCAACGCCGGAGATGAGCGAAGAGACATAGCGCATGTTCATATAGCCGTAGGGATGATCTGTGTCTGGCACCTGTGACGACTTGTAGATGCCAAAGGCCAATATCAGCTGATTGATCAGATCCGCCAGCGAGTGTATCACCTCAGCGAACATGCTGTGCGAGCCGCTGTAAAGCCAGCCGCCAGCCTTAAATAGCAAATTAGCTGCATTACTAAAAACAAAAGAGCATCAATTAATTTTTAACTTTTATATGGATAGTAAATCTAAACACTCACATGGCAATGGCTGTGGCGACAACTTGGCCGGACTTCTCGTCATTTAGATTGGTGTCGATCACGCCTTTGGTGCGCGAGCCCATCTCACGTCGATAGTCGCGCAGGCGACGCTTCACCGTAAACACATCTAGTTTTGTATACATTAGCAACTCGGACATTGCACGCAGAGATGAACTTACTCTGCTGATACTGTTTGCGCTCCACCTCGCGCTTCAGTCGCTCCCGTACAATGCCCTCGCGCGAACCCCACACCTCGAGCGCCTTGGCCTCGACATCGCGTCGCCAGTAGACGGTCATGGGCGGCTCCTGTTCGTACGGCGAGCGTCGCTTGATCTTGGGCAGCTTTTCCAGATCGGTCAGCGTTAGCATGAAATCGGAAATGGCACGCGTCGGCGTCACAAAATTACGCTCCAGCGACATGCGATAATCGAACCTTGGTCGCTTTTGCGGCGGCTGGGCTGTCGCAGCTGGCGACGCAGAGGGCGACGCCAAGGGCGTCTCTGTAGCCTCCTGGGTCTGCGGCGTTGCACTGCCAATTGACGCTGGAGTTGGCGGAGTTGTTGTGGCTGCTGCAGTTGGCGCACTGGATGGCCGCGTCGTGTCCTCCATGCCAGAGGTGTTCGACATGGGCATCATGTTTATCGCTGGCTCGTTCAGCTTGGCTACCGGCGACAGTTCTGTCTTCTCGAACACAATTTCATTGATCTTCGAGTCCTCGATGGTGGTGGTAATCGAGAGTATGCCCTTGGAGGTTTTTACTTCAAAGCTTTTCGTCTGCGTGACGGGCTGTTGCTTTGGCGCCTCCCCATCCGGTTTTTGCTGGGTAGCTGTATCGGCAGCAGCAGATGGCGGCAGACCATGGATATCCTTGCTCTTGCCACTGGCAGCGTACCCTCTTTGAATGGGCCATAATCCTGCGATGCCGTCGCCCAGGCGACTGCGTGCCTGTAGCCGTAAAGGCGCGCCATTGGACGTGATGGCTTCAAAGTGTCTCTGCTGTAGGCGCCAATGGCAAGCCGTTCGCGTGAACCGTTGTTGTCCGCGGTGCAAGAGCAACACGCCGCGCATCAACATCTCCAAGCCCACGGTAACAGCTGCCGGCCAAGTGCTCTAAAAAGATAAAGTACAAGTCAGGGAACAATATGAAACGGCTTGCGCATGCATATCATTAGTAAGAGGTTCATGGCAGTGTCACTTACACGGCGCACAGCTCAGAGATCTCTATCTCTGTTGACGTCCGTTCCGTATTGTTGGCGTTTCACTTTTTTAGGCGGACTACGTCATGCGACTAGGCAAAGTGTGTGTATGTGTTGTTTAAACTGGCCTCTGGTTGTTGCCGGCTGGCTTTTGATGGTAATTGAGACGTGATAATAAGCTTGCAGTATCTGTTACTTCCAAAAGGTGCACTTTAAAATTACTGTGTTCGATTTATTTACAAATTTTAATGGCTAAAAAACTAATTTAGAAGTGCCCGGCCGTAGGTTTAACCAAAGAAAATTTGTTATCGATTATCGATAAATAATACATGCTTTATATTTGCCAACACTGACGCAACAGCTGTTTACATACTCTACAGCAGATTTCGTAATGTTGTCACGAAATGTGTGAGGGGTTGAAAAGCCGGTAGTTGTATGGGTAATTGGCTTTATGTATGCATATTTTTTTCAGTTAATGGTTAAGAATATCTTAGGTTTTATGAGCAATTATCTGCTATGCACCAGCTATTTAAACTGCTCCCGATTTGCAATTGCCTTTTACAGTTCTGTTAGGGCATACAAGCTTCGGCTGATTGGGATTTAATAAGTTCAATCTGCTTCTTCCCCATCACTCTTCGCTGCCGCTGGCGGTTTTGTAACCATTATATTTTTCGTTCCTTTAAATAATTGTTTATTTTTGTCAATTAAAATGTCGCTGATACTGCAAAACGCTGCAAAACTCATAACGCGTAATACGCTGCCACTGAAAGTGGCAAGCAGATGTTGTTACTCCGTTGACGCGGTTTTGGGCGATGGCACCGAGGTGCTTGTGGAGCGCCTGCAGGGCAAACAGACGGGAATAACGGTGCTCGGTCTAAATAGGCCGGCAGCGAAAAATTCATTCAATCGTGGCCTGGTCACCACATTCAGTGATATTCTGCAGGACATTAAGCGCGACAACGGTTCTCGAGTTGTTGTGCTGCGCAGTCTCACACCAGGAATTTTTTGTGCTGGCGCCGATTTGAAAGAACGTAAAGGTAGGCACAACATCAAGGTAGGGGATGTAGCTCAGTGGTAGAGCGTTCGCTTTGCATGTGAAAGGCCCCGGGTTCAATCCCCGGCATCTCCAGCAGCTTACTTTTTGCTTATTTCCCTTTTTTTTTTACTTTCATTAATTTATATAATTTTTTTTTATTAGGCATGAGCACGGAGGAGACCAGCGAATTTGTTAGCCAGTTGCGTAGCCTGCTCATCAGCATTGAGCAGCTGCCCATGCCGGTGATTGCGGCACTGGATGGCGCCGCCCTGGGCGGTGGCCTGGAAATGGCCCTGGCCTGCGATATACGCACAGCAGCTTCCAATGCAAAGATGGGTCTGGTCGAGACGCGTCTGGCCATCATACCCGGCGCCGGTGGCACTCAGCGCCTGCCGCGCATTCTCTCGCCGGCGCTGGCCAAGGAGCTGATATTCACGGCACGCGTGCTGGATGGCGCCGAGGCCAAGCAGCTGGGTCTGGTCAATCATGTGGTGCCGCAGACCGAGACTAAGGATGCCGCCTACCAGCAGGCGCTCAAGCTCGCCGAGGAAATACTGCCCAACGGTCCAGTGGGCGTGCGCATGGCCAAGCTGGCCATCGACAAGGGCATGCAGGTGGACCTGAGCACGGGCTATTCCATTGAGGAGGTGTGCTATGCCCAGGTCATACCCACCAAAGATCGACTGGAGGGCCTGGCGGCATTCGCCGAGAAACGCAAGCCCATCTACAAGGGCGAGTAGGCCAGACTTTATTTTTAGCCCAAGCCGTGCATTTACTAGTTTGTTTTACCACTTTTGCTGTTCCAAATGAATTTAAATAATAACCAATTCAATTGTTAAGTTCTCTATGTAGCTGTCTGGCAGCTGTTTGTAATTTTTATTGTTATTGTATACCCTTTGTTATTCTGCCCGATGACGCAGCGCCAAATTGTTGTTGCACTTAGTCATGTTCAATGCTAATTGCTGCAATTAAATCTCAGCTTGAATGCGCGATTGTTTGATTTATGCGAAACATGCAAAATCTAAACTCCTCCACCTAATGCGGAAATCACAATTTCCATAGAAATTCATTGAGAATGGAGAATTTAGATTTAGAAAGCGCAAGTCAAACAATCGCATATCTCGACTTCTCAGTGCGAGGTTCGCACATAATGAACATATGGGGGCATATAATTTAGTTGCTTTCATTTATTCACTTATTCGCTTATTTCGGTTGTCGACAACAAAGATCTTTTGTTTGCCTTTTAATGAACGTATTCAATAAAGGGCGTTAACTGGTAACTAAAACAAGTTGAAAGCGTTGCGGCAAACAGCATCTCAAGGAGGCAGGCCGCAGGCAACGCATGTCTCCTACAGCAGCTTGACCCACTTGTATGCTTTGTACGCGTCTGCCACGCCCCTGCGACGCATAACGCCCCCCATTAGGTGGCGACATCAAACGCCCATTCAATTAACATGCGACACCGCGTTTGACATCACGCAAGGTCAGTAACCGCAACTCTTGACTGGATCCGGACTGTTCGCAAGTGTTGCGAGTGTGTGTTTAAGTATATTGATGCCCTTGCGTAGGGTATATTGGCATTGGCATGCGGTGTGTAACACTTTAAGGCAGACTCACACTTTAAGCTGACTTCATTTAGCTAATTTAGGGGTCTATTTAGGGGGGGGGTAGGGGTCTGTAATTTTGTTACAGGCAGCACATATGGCGAAATTGAGTTGATATCATCAATATATAGTATAGCTCCCATAGGAACTATTGTACGAAAATGTAGTTTATGTATGAAAAACTTTTTTGTTTTCTGAGATATCTTAAATAAAATTGGTAGGTAAAAGTGTTATTAAGCTCTTCTTATACTAGTCAAATATTATTAATATAGGAAGACTAATTAACATAGCTTCCATAGGAACTATCCGTAAAAAATCACTTTTTGTATGAAAAACTTTTTTGTTTTTCGAGTGTTCTTCACCAAACTAAACCAGGAGAATTATATTTATAACCCTAGTATATTTGTAAAATCTTATAATCATTAGACAAGTACAACATATAGCTCCCATAGAAACAATCCCTTAAAGAATCACTTTTTGTATGAAAAACTTTTTTGTTTTCCAAAATATCTTAACCAAGTTCTTAATACATCCTAAAAATTTCATTAACATGAAATCATTTTAACGTATAGCTGCCATAGAAACAATCGAGCTAAAATCAAGCTTTTTACCTACAGGGTAATTTTATTCGTATATAAGGGTCTTCAGTATTTGGTGCACCTAAAAATTTTTTTGTTCTTTCTCATTTTTTAAGCATTTCAAAGCTGACTCAGAATCGGACATTTGGCGAATCTGATGCGACAATCTAAAGACGACAAATGTCGGGCGCACTTTGCATACTAATCAATTAGTTTATTAATTAGCCTAGACGCACACGGCCGCTGATGAACTCGAGTTAAAAACTGGACACCTGTCAAATCAAACCCAAAAAAAAAAAAATACAACAACAACAACAACTTTAACTGACAGACAGACAAATGTTATTGCACATATTTGAAGGCTGTTCCGGAATCAATTGCGGAAGCAAATCGATTATTATTATTATTATGATGAAACAAGAAGACATACAAATATAAATTACGTGCGAGTTAAACGAGTTTTATGCATTTTAAATGATCTTTGTCAAACGAAAAAAATATATATATATATATTATGTATGTATGTATGTGTTTGTTGAGCTCGCGATTTGCATTGCAATGAAGGAGCAGCTAATGTTGTTTCATACCCTGTTACACAAACGATAAAACATTTTCCAGGTATTTGTACTTTGAAAACGAGACATGTCAAGATTTAACAATTAGTTGACAAGCGAGCAAATTATTTTTGTACATCCCCTGTACATCAGTTAACCAATATATTTATATATATATATATATATACCTTTGCTTGGCCAATCTGCCCACTTGACTTAACTGATAAATAGATAAAGTTATTTACACATAACTCCTCACACACTTTATTTATCTACTTCTTCACAACGAGTTCAACCTTCGGCATTGCGTATACGCCGCGTGTTACGTATGTTTAGCTGGTATCTAGATAGCTGCTTGTTTCTCTGGCAGCACAAATTAAAGATACACCAGTCGCACTAATTAACAACCAATCAATTTAGACAATTACGTCAAGCTGCGATTTAATAAAAGCAAAAATCACTTAACTTTTGCACTGATTGAAATTTAACAAAAAGATTAAAATAAAAAAAAACCTTTAGCCAATTAAAGCGCCTTTTTAATGTGAATGAAACCCCTTAAATTTTCCATAACTCAATCACTGACAATCTATCCTCCATGCATTAATTAACTTACTTGAAACTTGAATTGAATTGAATAAAAAAACATTTCAAAATGCGTCGCACGTGAAAATTGCATTTCAATTTTGTTCGTCAAAAATTTTCCACTGCCCCACTGAATGGATATGGAATATGGACAGGCAGCAAAATCGAGCGCTAAACCAACAACAACAACAACAATAGCAACAACAACAACAACAATGGCCACTTGAAACAAGTTAATCACAAAACTCCATGATCTGACTTAAAGAGACGCCTCAAGGCGACACCAGCAGCGGCAACATGCAGGCGTGCTCAAGTGGAGCGTGATCGACTCAAAGTTACCCTCTCCACACACACACACACACGTCACAAATTTCACACCTCGAGCAGATGTTGTGTTTTCTTCAATTAGAAGATTCTGCGTTTAAAAATTAATTGATTCACCTTTTGTCTATGCGTTTGGAAAGTTATATGTATTTGAGCAGCCTGTTAAACAGGCCACCCCACTTTACAGCTAGTACAGGGTATGCGCCTAAGTAATTGCCATGTTTTAAGTACTCTCCAGCTATTGCCTTGGCTCTTTAAGGCGCCTGATTCAATTCTTAACTTACTCTGTTCAACGCACTCCCATTTAAACCAACTTGCCACGCCCCCGTCCCTAACTCGCTCTTCGCCCAAAAAGTCCAACTGTAATTGCTGATTATGTTGTTGCTCATAATGAGAATGCTGGCAGATGCTGTGTCTGTTAGCTATACAGGGTGCTCCAAGTTAAATGCAATTTCAATTCCAATTTCCAGCCACATTTTTGCCAGTGCTGTTAAAGTGCGAAAGTAATGGGAATTTTGTAATTTAAAGGGAAATTTTAGGGACTGCATCAATAGTAAAAAGAAAATTTAAATGCTTTTAAAATAAAACAAAATAAGTAGAAAAAACGTTTTCTCTGTTGAACTTTTCCTGTGTTAAGTATATAATTAAATATAATATATTTAACACATTTTTAAACACACCTTTAAATTTTATAAATATGTATATATATATAAAAATATAGTATATGTAAAAATAAGTATATATATCTGAATGGTAGTCACATGATAACCAGTAAAGTTCGGCTTTTCGCATTAAAAAATAAGTTTAGTGAGCAATTAAAAATACAATGTTTGTTTAACTAATGTGGTATCAAAAGTTGCACAAATATTGTGAAATATATAAACATGTCTGTTTAATTAATTTTAAATATGTGTAAATTTGATATCGAAAAGAATTTTTCGTTATAATTTTATATAGACATTTATTATGTATGTGCTTAAAGTCCGGTTTGGCTCGTTGATCATGAAATAATAAATGCATACGAAAAATAAATAAAAATAAATCAGCCAAAGTTTTCAAGTTCATGGCCGAAAAATTGGTTGCTACGCTTTGATAAAGTTTATTTGAACTGTGCTAAGCTGTGGGTAAACCAAAGCTAATTAACTACTAACTCAATACTAATGTGATGAACTTTATCTTAATGAGATTTTTAGTGCAGTTGCTGCTGCTGCAGTTTGCTGCTGCTGCATTTGCTGCCACCCTGTGCGGACGGCTAACGCGGCGTATGAGCGACGTGAAGCGGACTCTTGTCTGGCCAAAATCAAGGCATAGAAAGCATACTCACTCACTCTCGGAGCCGCGAACTGCGTCATGACAGCGTTTATTGTCCGCTGCGCTAATTACGCGCCCACTTTTTTATTTTGCAGCCAGGTGTGCGAGTGTGTGTGTGCAGGTGTGTGTGCTGTCGCTGTCGCCGGCATCAGCAGCAACAAATTGAAGCACAAACATTGGCTTAATATCAGTCACTAACTGATCGCCAGCGAGTTAACAACAAACGAGGCGAGCTCACCAAACAAAATAACAGAAAAAAAAACGCGCGCGACTTTAAACGCAATTTTAACAGTTATTTACAAACACAACAACAATTGATCAAAGCCGTTCTCTAGATACAATACAAAAAAAACAGCTCGCGTTTCTGACGCGTTTTGTGCGGGCGTTAATTAACGCCAAAAAAATTGCCAAATAAATCAAATTCGTGTCAATGTTAAGTTCAAACAAAATAAAATAAACACCCTCAAAAAACATATTTATAATTCTATTAGCAAGAGTTTCGCAAAGGTAATTTAAATAAAAAAAAAATGTATTAAAAAAATTTACAGCTGCGCTGTTTACCATATTTAAACAAAATAAGAGGAAATTGTTGTTAACTAAATGCTGTAAAAGGCAAGTACGTTTAGAGAATGGGGCTAAAAACAAAATCAAAACAAAACAAAAAATAACAAACAATTTAAGCGAATTCCTTTTTTTGTGTTTCATATACAATTATATTAAAGAAACTCATTATTTATGATTATTGTGTCAGAGACAGCAAAAACCAATCGGTAATCAACAAAATTAAGTTCAGTCACGTTGTGCAATAATTTTCTTCTATTTGTTTTTTATTCATTAAAGAAAATTACACTCACATGTGCGTCTAATTAAATTGTTATGGATAGCATTCTTCATAGAGATGACGAATTGCAGATTTGCACTTGCATAATAAAGAAATAAATTCAAATTGAAATTTCTTTTAAGCCCGACCAATCAAAGTCCTTCTCGATTCTGTTCACTTTTCTTGCATAATAAAAACGAAGTCGCATAAGAAAAATTTAAATAACTTAAGTTCGTCAGCTAATTAATTAAGCATGCGACGCATGTCTTAAGTTTTTTTTTTTGTAGGAATTGACTTTGAGCATTGATCATTGATGAATTGCGTTATTGACCATTCAGACAACTAGTTTTTTTTTTCTTACACTTTTTTTGCAGCACGTGAATCGAAGCAAGAAAGCAAAACAAAAACGAGAAACTCTCGCAAAAAAGAAGCTGAAAAGCGGCTTTTTTCTCAATTTGGCTTTAATGCGATTCATTGACCCAAAATCCGTGGCTAATTGAAATGCACTTAACAATTAACGATTAACAATTAACGGTACTGGCCACGCCCATTTAACGCTACTCAAGGAAGCAGAAGACGAGTGGGCAGGAGGAAGAAGAAGAAGACATTAAAATGTCAATTTATGTTTCCCAGGTTTTTTTTTTAAACGCAGTTAGTTTATTTAACAGAAGATGACCAAGTTAACAAAAAGGTGTTGGTTAAAAGAGGATTTTTGATAAGCAGATAAAAATGCTTAACTTAAAGGGAGATGAACTAAAGATAGCTTGAATAAAATAATAATAATAAAGAAGATCGCTTTAAATAAAAAACGAATTAAAAGCAGAGTTCAGTTTAAATCAGGAATTAGTAATAAGATCTAAAATTATATCAAGTAAGAAATAAAGACTTAAATATATATTTAGCCAAAATAAATGATTAGTTTAGTTTTGTGATCAGAGATGAGTTTAAATCAAAGATCAGCCACATCTATCTATATAATTGGTTAATCCAGTTACCAAGCTATATAAATCAGTTTCTTAGCCAATAACTGGGCTTATTCCTTATAACAAAAGAAAACATATTAATTTTCTATACTCAAGTTTTTACTTCTCTTTTGCTTAAACAAACTTTCCTAACATTAATTTAAATGTTTCTATTACTTTAGCCATTCACTTGCCATTAGCCAAGTTTTATAGATGCAACCAAGCTAAGAGCTGTTAATTAGCCAAAAATATTTTTGCAATTAGCGGCAATCTTTAATTTGGTGACTTGTTCCGTGAGTCCGATTAGTGATCCTGGTAACTGATGTCATTGCCCAGTTAGTTAGCATAATCATAAAGCCCGTGACGCAAATGTTTAATTAAATCGGTAAAGCTAGGCGATTATAATGCCAATTGGGATATGTGGATAGTGATATGACAGCGAGCACTAATCAAAGGCCCGTTATGATTCACCGTTATGATGCCGCGTGATGTCGTAAAAATCCATAACAACAATATTAACGGTAATAATAGTAATAATAATTATGGGGCCCAATAATCGACAGCTGCCCCGCAATATATATCAAGATTTCACTATAATCGGCCACTAAAGGTTTACCCATATTTTTTTTTTTATCAATTGAATTCCCATGAACCGAACGGTTTTTGTAATAGCTGTTAATAACTGTTAAAACGTGTCAATGCCGCTAAAAAGACAAATAACTATAGATATATGTATATATAGTATTTACTATATAGTGTGCTGCTTAAGTTGTCTAATCTTATCAGCCGGAGTGATAAATATATAACTAACACAGTTTCTTAATCGCATCTCGACAACATATTTTATAAACCACATTTAATGTCAATTAAACTTTTAATTTCATTTGGGAAAATTCCTGGAACGCAAACAAACAGTTTAATCGAATGTATTTTGTGTATTATTCTAATACCCTGTAATCTTTACGGTCGCTCTCTCTTTCTAAATCTAAGCTCTGCCAGAAAGTGTGTGCAGTTGAGGGGGCGTGGCCAAGGGGGCGCTTTATCATGGCGGTTATCAGTTATCAGTATCAGCCTTATAATTGATTTTAAAGGTAGCTTTGAGTATTTACGAGCAGCATTGCCAAACGCTGTTTATGTACTTTATTAATTACCCGCTGCTTGGCATTTTGGTTTGCCTTTAGCTTTTAGCCGTCTTATCAATTTGGACACTTGCTTTACTTTACTTATTTTTTTTCTTCGTTCTTCGTTCTTCGTTCTTCTTCTTCTTCTTTCTGTGTGTGTGACAACCCATTTACTGTTATTGGCGCCGGGCCAATTCATACAATTCAGTTGCTTTTGGCCCGAGGACGCGTTCGGTTCTGAACTCAATTCTTCAGCTCGATCGTAAATAGGTTAACAAAAAAAAAATAATAAAGTAAGTAACTTAACTGACAGGAAGTGAAGAATTAAAAGAGGTTTTAGAGCTACTTTCATTCAAAAAAAAATTGTTTTCTTTATAGAATAGAAGAAATAAAATTTGTTCTTTTTTTGAAATCAAATTTTATGTTTGCATTTGAAAGTTAGACGAACTTAAACTTAGCTTAGGACATATAACAAAAGTGATCGTAATAAATAAAACATAAAGATTGTCCAGATTTTGACTAAGAAAAGTTTTTATAAAAATATTTAAATATTTTTATGAAGTTTGCCTTTAAAGTTTAAACTCAACTTTTTGTGCAATTGGAAAAAGAATTCGCGAATTGTGAAAGGATATTTTTTATTTTAGGAAAACTTTGGTTTACATATTAAAAATATATTCAAAGCTAATAATTTAAATAATTATTAAATTAATTGCTAAAAATTCTAATAATTTTCCTTAAAACATTAAGGATGCATAGAATTTCCACAAAGGCTTTTCACACAAAAATCCTTTACTTAAACTTTCCCTTTCAAGTCAAAACTATTTTTTTTTTCTTAACTGATTGAAATGCCTGCACTTGAAAACTTGGCTGTAAGTCAGCCAAAAACCCAAAAACCACGTGCACCTCAAATCTAATCAGTTGACAAGCGTCCATCGATGAGGACGATGATGATGATGATGGGAAGTGTGGCTAAGCCCAACGGGCCCACTTCAACACGGCCATAAATAATGTTAGCCATGCGATTAGCGGGCCTAATCAAATTTGCGTACAAAATACAAATGCGGAGGATGATGAATTCTCTGGTCAGCTGACCCGGCGTCGAGTGGGGCTTTTATTTATGCACCCCAATTTATGCGAGTGCACATATTTTGAATGGACTCTTTATGATCGACATTTGGATTACAACTGGGCATAAAACAATTTATGAATGCAGTCCAAAATCGATAGTCGCAGATAACGTTTAACGAGGGGGTGGGCAGGGGGAAGGGGAAGGTGCGTGTAAAAGTTGTGCACTTGAAATTGGCAAAAGTGATAAGATATGATCGGCATGCGCCAGTCTCGAGTGGATTAGCCCTGAGCAAACCTGAACAGCTTTTGACCGATGTCCCTTTTTGCAGATGACAGATAACAAGGCTTATACGCCGGACACGGAGCCAACGGCCCCAATGTCGGAGGAGTCTGCCGCACCGCCGCCTGCCTACAGCACAGCGGTCATCGGCCTGAATGACTTCAGTCCCAAGTGAGTGAAGAATTGCTTCCAGCTTTGTTTTGGGCATCCTTAACGTAGAATTTCCTTTCTCTTGCAGAGCCAACGTCACGGAGAAGGACCCCGACTACAGTCCCTTCGACAATCGCGATCCGAAAGGCGCCAGCGCCGGCGGCGCTTTGGCCCATCTCCTCAAGAGTTCCTTGGGCACGGGCATCCTGGCCATGCCCATGGCCTTTCACAATGCCGGCCTGGTCTTCGGCACCGTGATGACCCTCATCGTGGGCTTCCTCTGCACGCACTGTGTGCACATTCTGGTAAGTTCACAAAAGGGGGGTATGCTGCTGATAAGATACCCTGTTCGCATACTAAAAAGTAGATTTTTGATCGATTGTTTCTATGGCAGCTATATGAAATTTTAGCTTAATTTGGATATTATTTTGCAGTCATATTGAAGACATGGTTACGAGCTTCTTAGCCAATTTTAGTCAGCATAACTTAAGAAACAAAAAAGTTTTTCATAGAGAAACTCACTTTTTAATAGATTGTTCCTATCGCAGCTATATGATGTAGTAGCCCTATGTTTATAATATTATGCAAATATGTTAGCAGCAAACTAAAACACATCTAGGCTAAGTTTGGTTAAGATAACTTAAGAAACCAAAAAATTTTTCTTACAAAAACTCATTTTCAAGAGATTGTTTCTATGGGAGCTATATGAAATCTTAGGTCAAAATTTATAATATTTTGGAGATGTGTAAAGAACATGGTTAGAACCTTCTTGACCAATTTTAGTCAGCATAACTTAAGAAACAAAAAAGATTCTCATATAAAAACTAATTTTCAAGCGATTGTTCCTATGGCAGCTATATGATATAGTAGACCGATATAACAAAAATTTTTAAGATTGGCTTGGACTATATGGAAACTATCACATGACTAGTTTGGTTCGAAAATATTGGAAAACAAAAAAGTTTCTCTTATAAAAACTCACTTTTCAAGCGATTGTTCCTATGGCAGCTATAAGATATAGTAGTTAAAAATAATTCAAATTTTGTACATAAGTTAAAAGCACGAAAATATGTTCGAATACTGAGTTTGGTTAAGATATCTTAAAAGCAAAGAAAGTTTTCATACAAAAAATGCATTATCAACTGATTGGTCCTATGGCAGCTATATGATATAGTGGTCTGATATATATAAAATTTTGCTTCTATATAGAAAATATAATGAGTCGGTTGATGTCCAAGTTTCATTAAGTTAGCTTAAAAAACAAAAAAGTTGTTTAAAGGAAACCAATTTCTCGACCGATCGCAGCTATGGCAGCTATATAATAAAGTGGCCCAATCTAAGTAAATCCCATAAATGTACCGCCTACAACCAAAACAAGTCTTACAAAGCTAAAGACAAATTTGCGTATGCAATTGAAAAGCTTTAAGTCACCTGCAGCTGCAATTGACGCAATTGAATGTCTGGAGGGGATTTAAGGGCTTTAATTGGGCTTTAATTGGGCGGCAACTACAACTGGTTCAGGTCCAAAAATTGGCTTGTGTAAACAATTGGCAAATACCACGATAAGGTCGTCACAATGTTGGGAATGGAAAACTTTAACAGCCAGACAGAAACTGAAGTTTTTATGTCTGCGCGGATTTAGTTTATTCATATTTATAGCAGGACACGAGTCCTCGATAAACTATTTCCCAGAATTAGCAATAAAGCTGCACACGCCTGATAAAAAGCCCAGTCCTATAAATAAAGCACACTCTGGGAATTCTCAGCGCTATCAGCTAAAACAAATCTCTCGGCACTCGAGCGCAGATTTATAGCCCAAGATTCGATTTGGATTAAAGCACTGCTAAAAAAAAGTGCAAGTAATCAATGGACTCTGACAACGTGTGGGAGAGCATACGCTTATCTAAAGTTACTCAGCTATTACGTAGCACCAGACAGTGCCAGACAAGCGGACAGATTGCTTAACCCAAAGCCATCCAATCGCGATGCAAGATTATCGTTGCCATGGCTAACATTATAAAATACAACTTGGGTGCAAATAGAATTGTCATCCAGTGCGCAATTTCTAATCGGGTAAACATTCCACTCAAGTGTTACAAGAAAGCCACAATGCAGCTATATTTAGTTTATGAGGGCCAACAAAACAGACAGGCCAGAAAGATACGGCTTGTTTATGAATTTATATAAAAAATATGCTTTCAATTGAAAAGACTTTTAAATTGCAAGGGGTTTCAATTTAGAGCTGGGAAAACTGCTTTTAAAAAAATAAAAAAAAAAAAAAAAAAAAAAAAAAAAAAAAAAAAAAAAAAAAAAAAAAAAAAAAAAAAAAAAATAAAAAATAAATAAAAAGAAATATATAAATAAATAAATAAATACATAAATAAATTAATAAATAAAAAAGAAATTAATAAATAAATAAAAAAGAATTAAAATGAAAATATAAAGGGAGCTTGACTTTTAGGCATATAAGAAAACATTTAAATCAAAACTAACCACATTCAACTTAAATAAGAAAATCTTCTTCCTTTTAAACTGATTTAAATTTTTCCCATTTTCCATATCCTTTCTTAGGTGAAAACTTCCCACAACATTTGCCGGGATGCCAAAGTGCCCGCTTTGGGCTTTGCGGAAACCGCCGAGAAGGTGTTCGAGTATGGACCCAAAGGGTTAAGGCCCTTTTCCAATTTCGCCAAGTAAGTGTTGGTCAAGGCCAATAGCCATAATATATGTACCGTTAGGCGCCACGCCCTTAATGAAATATTAAGTGTGATTTTCGATTAGAATTCTTAGGCGAAACTTGTTGAGAGCTTATATTCACATCAATATCCTATTATTCAAAATACTTGTTATCTGCGCTCAAGATAAGGTAATTGATGTGATATACTATATACATATGTATATACTTTTATATGAAAGTATCACAACAATTATTTGCTGGGGGCAGGGCAAAGGAAAGTGCTTTAAGAATGGAAAATTTTCCATTCTTTCACATCGTGACCAAATTTGAATAAATAAAATAAATTTATGATAACATGAATAATTATAATATTTCTTAATTTCAGGCAATTTGTGGACATTGGTCTGATGGCCACTTATTATGCGGCTGCCTGTGTCTATATGGTGTTCATAGCGACCTCGTTCCATGACGTCATCAACTACGATGCGGACCTGAAGTGGGACGTACGCATCTATATTGCCATGACTGTAATACCCTGTCTGCTGATCGGCCAGATACGCAATCTTAAGTATCTGGTGCCGTTCTCTTTGATGGCCAACATCTTCATTGTGGTCACCTTTGCCATAACACTGTACTACATGTTCGACGAGCCGCTGGTGTTCTCCAACAAGCCGCTGATCGCGCCCGCCGCACAAATCCCGCTCTTCTTCGCCACCGTCATCTTTGCCATGGAGGGCATCGGTGTCGTCATGCCCGTGGAGAACTCGATGCGCAAGCCGCAACAGTTCCTCGGCTGTCCCGGCGTACTCAACACGGCCATGATAACAGTTGTTCTGCTTTACACAGTCATCGGCTTCCTGGGCTACGTGAGTGTTGACCAAACCTGGATTAAAGAAACTTTACTTAACTGTTTTTTTATTTAATTAAATTTAATTTAGGTTCGCTTTGGTGATGCTGTGCGCGGCAGCATTACCCTCAATCTGCCCGAAGGCAGCTGGCTGGGCGACACGGCCAAGCTGCTGATGGCCGTGGCCATCCTCTTCACCTATGGCCTCCAGTTCTATGTGTAGGTAGAAGCTTTCCTCGCTTGGAATTCCCTTTTAATTGTTCCCTTTATAGTCCCAACGAGGTGCTCTGGCGCAAGATCCAGCACAATTTCAGCCCCGAGAAGCACAACATCACCCAGATCCTGTTGCGCACGGGCATCATCCTGGTTAGTGGCGGCATCGCAGCGGGCATTCCCAATCTGGAGCCGTTTATTAGTTTGGTGGGCGCCGTTTTCTTCTCCTTGCTGGGCATCTTTGTGCCCAGCTTTGTGGAGACTGTCTATTTGTGGCCCGATCGTCTGGGCTTCTGCAAGTGGAAGCTGATCAAGAATATTCTGTTGGGCATCTTGGCGCTGCTGGCGCTAGTTGCCGGCGCCGCCGCCTCCATTCGCGAGATGATCAATCCGGAGGACGATTAATTGGAGAAAGACCTCTAAACAGAATTCACGCCACGACACTTAGTTAGTATTAATTTGAGATGCAGGTGCTCCCAATTGGCGAGCGAGTGAATAGTTCTAAGTGCAGCAGCCACAAACACACACACACACCTAAATCACACCTAAACACACACATCCAAACTGAGTCATGTTGAACATGATTTAGCAGCTGCCGCTGGACTGCATTATAAAGATGATATTAATTCTTAAGCTTTAACACCGATTTACACACACATATGTTTGTCTTATGTGTGCCTAGTAAGTACCTGTATCCATGCGCATACATATATATATATATATATATATATACATAATATATATGTTAAGCTAAAACGCAATCCATAGAATTTATAATCTTTTACATTAAGCTCAATAACAATCTTTTGTACGTTGACACAGTAATAAATGTTAAATGTTTGTTATTATAACAAAAAATATGAAAAATCATTTGAATCCAAGAGTTTTCTTTAAACAGAACATAAACTATAAGTTCTAATTCGAAGCTAGTTAGAAAATGTTTTCTTATCCTTTTTCACCACTTTTTATTTTTGTAGCATATTTTTTGGGGTTGAGGTTTAAAATTTTGCCTATTCTTTATAATTTTTAAATTCAGGCTTCTAATATTCTGATGAATATTGAAAACTCTAATAAAAGTTACTTAACAAAAAGTATTTTTTAAAATGCTTCCAACTTAATAAACATTGGTTTGTTCATGCAATTTAAAAACAAACATTTCTTAAGACATTTTAACCAGCATTTGTAAAACGAATAAAATGCAAATATTCTTTCGGTCTGTAGCAATATTTTCCATACATATATAAAGTACAAATAATTTGAAACTTACAATCGAATAATATAATTAAGTGGAATAGAATACAGCGGCGCGCATATATAAGTATATTAATTAGTAAGTATGCAATAAAGTTAATTCATTTTGTGTATGCATGTGTGTGTTTGTGTATTTTTTTTAACTGAATGAACTAAAAGCTACAAACGTGCGTGTGTGTGTGAGGAGTGGAGTGTGTGTGTGGTTGTGTCTGTTGTATAAACTAATGCTGTGCGGAGCTGAATCTCATTTAGATTGAATTTGTGTATAATTATTGTTATTATTAATATTATATTAATATTTAATCATTTCAAGTTTCTTCTTCGCTGCGTTCACTTCTTCTTCTTCTTAGCATTTGAGCTGGTTGCAACAACTTCGTTTTTGCGCTTCTGATTCGCTTTCGGCGCTGGCGGCGGCGCTGGAGTACTTGTGCTGCTGCTTCCACCGCCGCCCGATGACTTCGGCGTTTTCTTCTTCTTCTCGGCACGCTCCTTCTCCTCCAGCTCCAGATTCTCGCGCTCGATGAGCGTGATCAGCGTGTTGCAGCGTCGCTGCAGCTCCAACGCTGTGCGCGATTTAATAAACCAGTCGAAACGAAACTGCGGCGAAGCACTGCAATTGCCACAGGACTTTAGCACATGAACAGGACAACAGTTGACAGGATCTACTCACCGTATGGCCGCTCGCAGCTCCTCGTAGACATTCTCCTTGTCGAAGCCCAACTTATGCAGCATGCAGACCAGAAAACGATCCTCGATCTCTGTGTAGTTCTTGCCTTTGTTGTTGCCGTACTGCAGACGCAGCTGATGGAACGGTGCGCGATAGCGGGACATCTATAAAGGAAGCAGACAAAAGCCAAATTAATACAAACAAACCTCAGTTTGTAGTTTGTGTAGAGCGCACCTTTTGATCGAGTGCCTTTTTGATGGAGAGACGTCGCTGAATTTTGCCCTCGCCGCGCTCAATTTGTCCCATGATCCGTTCGATGTCCTGCAGCTCGGTGCAGCGTTCCCAGAACACCGCATTGTACTCGATGACCTCCTCAGGTGTCTTGCCCTCGACATCCTTGGCAATGTTATCGATATCGTCGCGACCGTATTTCTCGTTGGCCTTGATGAACTGATTGAAGTCACGCTTCGTCCAGGCAGTGAAGCCCTGCGAGAGCAGATTCTCCTTTTCGAGTATCTCGTCGTCGCTGAGCGGCTCAGCCTCGTCGATTTTGCGCTGCTCCTCGCGCTGAACTTTGCTGGCATCGGAGCCGAGCTCCGTGTTCTTGGGCACCTTGTAGCCGACAGTCTTGCGGAAATAGTAGATCTCCTGGTCGAGCAGCTCGAACAGACGCGGCGGAAAGAATTGAAAGTCCTGCACAATGGGTTGCTTGGGCGGACGCGGTGCTTTCGGCGCCTTGGGCTCCGAGACGCGCAACGCCTCCCGGAAGTAGGCGTCCACGGCGTAGTTGGCCTTGCGCTCGCGCTTCGGCGGCTCAATCCAGTTGCCCAGCGCATTCAGCTTCTGCTTCTCGCGCCAATCCTCGCCCTCGAACTGATAAACGGACGAGGTGCCCGCCTCGCCGTTCGTGTCCATGGTGAAGGTGCGCAGCGAACTCTCGCCCATGCTGTCCAGCTGCGCCTTCTGCTCGGCCGTCTTCGCCTCGCCGCGTTCCAGAATGGTGTCGATGTCCTCGTCGGTGATGTCCGTCTCCTTGGAGCTGAACACCTGGTTGGCCCCAAAGCGAATGATGTTCAGCATCTCGTCCTTGTTCAGCTGCGCACGATTATCCACCAGACGACCGCCCTGGATGACCATTTTGTCCAGCCGCAACTTCACTTCGGCCCGCTCCACAATCTTCTCCTCCACGGTGCTCTCGGTGATCAGCCGGAACACGCGCACCTGTCCATCTGCGGATTCCAGTCGGAGTCATAGATGATGACCACGTCGGCTGTGGCCAAGTTAATGCCCAGGCCACCCGCACGAGTGGACAGCATGAAAATGAACTTGGCGCTGTTGTCCATGTTGTACTCCTGGATCTGTCGGTTGCGGTCCTCGTGCGGCGTCTGACCGTCGAGGCGGCAATAGTTGTAGTTGCGCCAATGGCAGTAATCCTCCAGGATGTCTAACATACGCGTCATCTGCGAGAAGATCAGCACTCGCGAGCCCTGCTCTTGCAGCTTGGGCAGCAGCTTGTCGAGAATGGCCATTTTGCCCGAGTTGTAGACGAGATGCGTGTCCGTTGTGTAGGGTGGTCCAGGCTCGGCGCCGTCGAACAGATATGGATGATTGGTGCACTTGCGCAGCTGCATAAGAATGTTCTGCAGTCGCATCTTCTCCACTTTGCCAGCGCCGTTGACGATGTCGATGTCCTTGAGCAGCACCTTGGTGTACCAGTCGCGCTGCATTTTGGACAGGCCCACAAAGATCTTGAGTTCCTTCTTGGGCTTCAGGCGCTTCTCCACCTCCGCCTTCAGGCGACGCAGCAGGAAAGGCTTCAGCACCGCGTGCAGACGGGTCACGAGCGCATCGTCGCCGAGGCAGGTGTTCGTGTTGAACCACTCGTCGAAGTCCTCGGAGGAGTTAAATACATCCGGCAGCAGGAAATTGAGCAGCGCCCAGAGCTCATGCAGATTGTTCTGGAGCGGCGTGCCCGTGATTAGCAGCCTGTTGGCGGTCTTGAACTCGCGCAGGATCTCCGACAGCTTGGACTTTTCGTTCTTGATGCGATGCGCCTCGTCGATGACCATGTAGCGCCAGTTGAACTTCTTGAATACGGACTTTTCCCGAATGCACATCTCGTAGGATGTGACGCACACGTCCCACTCACCTGGCAGCAGCACGTCCCGTATGAAGGTGGTGCGTGTGTCCTGGTCGCCGATGAGGCAAACTGCGTGCAGCGAGGGACACCATTTCTTGAACTCGTTGACCCAGTTCTGCAGAGTCGACTTGGGCACGATCACAATGTGCGGTCCGGCTTGGTTTCTAAAGAAAAACGTTATATTTATTAAATTATGGAATAGTTTATAATTAAAGTCGAACTCACTTGAAATGCTTGAGATAGCCCAGCAGCGAGATGGTCTGCAATGTCTTGCCCAGACCCATTTCATCAGCCAGAATGCCGTTGATGCCATTCTCGTACAACGAAATCATCCAGTTGAGGCCGCGCACCTGATAATCGCGCATTTCGCCGCCCTTTATATAGGCAGGCGATGCGTCGAAGCGGAAAAGCTCTTTGCTGGCCGAATCCTCAGCGAGCAACTCCTCGTCCTCCTCCTGCTCTGTTTTGCGGTGTCGATGACTTTGCAAATGGTAAGACACTATTAATTAAGCTGTTTATATAAAATGTTATGAGTCACCTACTCAGCCACATCTTTATCCTTGTCCTTGTCTTTGTTCTTCTTGGGCCGGCCCTTGGGCTTGGTGGGACTCTTTGTGCTGTTTGTCATGAAATGCGTGAAAATTTCGGTTTGCTTTAGCAGATAATCGAAGCGTCTGCTGCGATCGACTTCGATTTTATTGTCAAACTCGGCCTCCTTTTCACCCGATGAGCTGGTCGCCGCCTCCGATGTGGTCTCATTCTGTTGAAACGAAAGTCGGTGGCAAGCGAAATGTTTAGCAAACATCTGTCGCATTATTTGCAAGCGGCATGCGGCGTCTGCTTGTCTGCGGCTGCCCTGGCGAAAATTTGCAAATACCGCTTGGCTGGCTAAATTCCACTTACCGAGTTCTCCTCGCTGGCCTCCACTGTGGCGGTGTCTGTTTTCGACATATTTAACAATGTCACAAGTTGCGTTTGTCAGTTAAAACTATTAATTATTGAGTTTTCCAAATTATTTTTTGGACAAGCGAGAGCGTTGCGCGTTACTGCGTCTGTATGTGTGAGCGGCAGCGGGAAAAAGTGGCGTTTGCGGGGTTGCGTTGAAGTCGATTCATCGATAACAGCAACAGTGCAGCAAACGTAATCGAAATTCAGGGCTTCATTAATATTATAATTTGCCAACACTGAGCTGAATATAAACTAATTTTGGCGCCAATCGCGATGATTTCATATTCTATTATTTCAGATTAAATAATATAACGAAACCAAGTTTGCTTTTGCTTTATAACGAAAAATAACACTTTTGTTTATTAAATAATTAAAAATCCGGCGATTCACTTGGATATTGTGTAATGTAAATAAATAAATAAATGCATTGGAAATTCATAAATCCTTTTGGTTTTTGTTTAGTTTAGCTTCGATTTGAGAGGCCTTTCACTGTAGAAACTCTTACGTGGACGTTTAGGCGGGGTAATACAGTGATCTTGCTCGCTTAGCTTTTGTTTTTCGCGCCAATCCATGCCCTCAAACTGGTAAATATAGGCGTTGGAGTTGGTGTCCATGGTGAAGGTGCGCAACGCGCTTTCGCCCAGCTTGTCTAATTTGGCCTTCTGATCAGCCGCTTTGACCTTGCCACGCTGCAGTATAACATCAATGTCCTCGTCGGTGATCTCGGTGTCCTGGGAATCGAACATCTGCTGGGCTCCAAAACGAATGATGCTTAGAATCTCTTCCTTGTTAGGCCCGGCAGAGCTGTCAACGAAATGGCCACCGCTCTGGATGACCATTTTGTCCAGCCGCAACTTCACTTCGGCCCGCTCCACAATCTTCTCCTCCACGGTGCTCTCGGTGATCAGCCGGAACACGCGCACCTGCAGATCCATCTGCGGATTCCAGTCGGAGTCATAGATGATGATCACGTCGGCGGTCGCCAAGTTGATGCCCAGGCCACCCGCACGAGTGGACAGAAGAAATAAAAACTTGCTGCTGTTCTCCATGTTGTACTCCTGGATGACTCGATCACGGCGATCGTGCGCCGTCGCGCCATCCAAGCGGCAATAATCGTATTTACGCCAGTTGCAATAATCTTCTAGGATGTTGAGCATGCGCGTCATCTGCGAGAAGATCAGCACTCGCGAGCCCTGCTCTTGCAGTTTGGGCAGCAGCTTGTCCAGAATGATCATCTTCCCCGAATTATGGACGATATGCGCGTCCGTGGTGTACGGTGGTCCCGCCTCTTCACCGTCGAACAGATATGGATGAATAGTGCACTTGCGCAGCTGCATCAGAATGTTCAGGAGTCGCATCTGCTGAACATTGCCAGCGCCGTTGACGATGTCGATGTCCTTGAGCAGAACCTTTTTATACAGTTCCCGCTGCATTTCGGACAGACCCACGAAAATCTTCAGCTCCTTTTTGGGCTTTAAACCCTTCTCCACCTCGGCCTTCAAGCGGCGCAGCAGGAAAGGCTTTAGCACTGTGTGCAGACGGGGAGCCATCGTCTCATCGCCCATACAAGAGTTCGTGTTGAACCACTCGTCGAAGTCCTCGGAGGAGTTAAATACATCCGGCAGCAGGAAATTGAGAAGCGCCCAGAGCTCATGCAGATTGTTCTGGAGCGGCGTGCCTGTGAGGAGCAGCCTGTTAGCCGATTTGAAGACGCGCATAGTCTTCGACAACTTGGTCTTTTCGTTCTTAATGCGATGCGCCTCGTCGATTACAATGTACTGCCAGTTGAATACGGCAATGGCGGTCTTCTCTATAATGCACATCTCGTAGGACGTGATGCAGACGTCCCAGTTGCCCGGTTGCAGTACCTCGCGTATGAAGATCTTGCGTGCTTGCGCTTCGCCAATTAGACAAATGGCTTCCAGTGAGGGGCACCATTTCTTAACCTCGTTCATCCAGTTCTCCAGCGTGGACTTGGGCACGACAATCAGATGAGGTCCAGCTAGATTTCTGTTGAGCGAATTTTATTAAGCAAATATATGTGTATAGAAAGACACGCACCTGAAATGCTTGAGATAGCCTAGCAATGATATGGTCTGCAATGTCTTACCCAGACCCATTTCATCGGCCAGAATGCCATTGATGCCATTCTCGTATAGCGAGATAAGCCAGTTGAGGCCGCGCAATTGATAATCGCGCATTTCGCCATTTATATAGGCAGGCGATTCATCGAAGTGAACTACCTTGGAATCGTCAGCGAACGTTTCATCCATCGGATCGTCCTTGCCTGAAGATGGACTTCGCTGACTGCTCAAAAAGAGGAGTTAACATTAAGTTATGAAATTAACGCAGCACTTACTTGACGGGTACATTCTCCTTGTCCCTGCTATTGTTTTTCTTGGGTCGGCCCCTGGGCTTGACTGTGGTCTTCTCCTGTCCGCTTGTATCTGTGTTTGCCATAAAATGTGCAAATATCTCCGTCTGCTTGAGCAGACAGTCGAAGCGTCTTTTACGAGCGCTGGCGATTCTCTGCAAGTAATTCGCCTTCGCTTTTGCACCGCTGTCAACTTTTAACGTGCTGGCGATCTGCCAAAAAGGCGTTTACAGTTACAAATCTTGCGATCGATGCTTTTTTGTGTCCATACTTACATTTTCTTCGTTGTCTTCCATTATTTCGGCATTTGTTTGCGACATTTTAACAATTTTGATTGATCTAGCATTGATTATTTATATTATTAGTTTTCTTTTTATTTAACCGCACAGAGTCTTTCTTTCATGACAGCAGCAGGAAAAGGCGGCGTTCGCGCAATTTCGTGATAGGCAATTCGATCGGTATCGATAAAATCTACTTAACTACTAGTCCTGGCACGCATTAAACAACACTAATTGTGTTGTAAATAAACTTAATTGAGTGCTCTAAAAGACTAACAGTTCCGCTATTCTTTGATGAAATAACAGAACACGATTTGTGATTTTCGGTTTGTTTCTTGTTAACATTGCATTAATGCGTTTAACATTTAGCTTGGTTAGACTTCGGGAAATGTGAGGGCAGAATTGTTAGAATAACATGAAACGTTTTCAATCATGATGTAAACCATACATTGAGATATTTTTACAATGGAAGTTTGCCAATGACTTTAGTTTATAAATAACCATAACAATATATATATAAATATAAATAAATACACATATTATATAAATTTATATCGTCGTTTATGAGTACTTTTTGTTTTAATATCCTACACAAGTGTTTACTACAAAATATATATATACAATATGTTACATAGAAAAAAACCGGATTTTTATACGAGCACGTTCCTAGTGAATATTACAATATAATGCGAACCCGCACGCACTTTTCAAGATCAATATGACATAATTGATTAATTGATTGACTTTTTAATGTGTCAAGCACACTGTGCTCCAACTCCGTTCGGCTCAACACACGGAATGAAATGCAGCAAAGTTTTAAGTGTTTTTGGAATACATGTATGCATATACGCACATATATATATAGATAATTGAACATCTATATAGATATATATATATATTTTTGGCCGCCTGCCATAGCTGTAGCCGAGCAAAGTTCTGTTCAGATCCAGTTCCGATACCAGTTAAGTTGGCCATTTCAATCTCAGTTCCGCACGGAAAATAATTGCGCAATCTTGCTTGCGTGACACTTGCAGAACTCGTAGCCAATTTTGGCGCTTCTCTTAAGCGCCTCCGTTTTACTAGCGCTGCTGTGATTTGATGTTGCGACAGTTAAGTCGCCGCTCTGTTGGGCTGTTGTCAGCATCGTTGCCGTCGCCGACAGCTGTTGCTGCGGAAACATACGGCGCAGCACGTAGTTGAACCCGTTTGACGCCTTGTGACCGTTCATCTTGAAGCGCTCAATGCCAAAGGCGCGTATCGCGCGTGAAAAGCCGAACACCTGCGAACTTATATACGCCCGCCGCACGGCCAGCGTCCGACCGTCCTTTTGTTCGCTATATTCCACAATCTCATCCACTTTCTGAAACGAGAACAAAACCTTGTTAATCAAACTCGTTTACAAAGAAAAAAAAAAAAAAACACCAGAAATTCATTTCCGTCTTTTTCATATTGTGCAGAGGGTATTGCGTAGTCGTTAAGATCACAAATGCAATGTGCTCACATGTTTTATTTTGTTTTTGCACATGCAGCACGGTTCACCCTGTAGTTCCAAAGTTCACTCACCATTATCTTCTTCATGCCCAGGTTGCGGGTGAATGTGGTAAACGTTTTCTTAACCGGATCCAATACCGAATCCTCAACAATTTTGACCGGCACATTGTTGTAGAACCGTGCCCCCCACTTGGGTACCGGATTTGTTTTTGACAGCAGACGCCGCGAATATAATTTGCCATCGCGCACCTCGCGCCGGATTGTGTCTTCGGTCAGGACATGAGTGCTGCAGGAAAACCAATTATTACAAGAACTGGTGTGGTTAAGCATGCAAAACTTACCTGGAGGGATTGGGATAGCGGTTCCAGTACGCGGAAACGACATGTTTCCAGCTGTAGTCGAACACCGTCTCCGTGCGGCAAGTGGACGCAGTGACTACCATGGCGACAATGTGCTTGTTATTATTCTGGGAGCTCTGCCAAAGCGAAAGTGAAAATCGATGCAAGCGCTTGCGTCCGTCCCTGAACTGAAAGAGCGAATGAGAAGCGAAGATAAGAAGACAATTCGTTGCCTATAAATAGCCACCGGGTGGTTCGATTTGCTACGAAACGTACATGCTGAACCGACTGTCGCAGAGCTCCAATTTGCAATGCTTTTGTTGTAGTTGTATCCGTGCCCCTATCGATGCCCCCGAGGCCTACTACTTGTCCAGATTGAGAATTTTGTGTTCTCTTTCTTGGCGTTGTGTAATTGCGTCACACACACACACACACAGGGTGTATCTCACAGCCGGAACTGTTTGTGCCAATCGGAGCGAGTTTTTTGAATTACCGTTTGCCGTTACTACAGTGTTTCGGCTTCAACTGCAGCTTTTCTACTCTATTTGTGTTTTATTGCTTGCTAGCTAATTTTGCTTCACAAAATTCCAATTATGCCAATTAAACAAGCGAACAGCGAAGATAACCGGAAACAGCTGAGTGGCCAAGAGAACAGTGCTGCATAGTGTGTTATTTATCGATATCGAGCACGAGCTCAAATTAAACGATAGTTATTGTAGCGCTGCCTTTGCACATCTCCTGCTCTTTCACACAGACTTCTCAGCGTAGACGCAGCTCAGCGCACGGTACAAATTCCTTTAAACGCGAACTTCACAAAAAATAAACGCATTTAAAATGGCTTTCGGTGATGTTAAGACCCCACAGGGCCTCAAGGAGTTGAACAACTTCCTGGCCGACAACAGCTACATCAGTGGGTAAGCATCAACAGCATGTGCCTGTGCCAAATGTGAGGTTATGCACGGCCACCACGTCGGCATCGACAATTTTCTATAATCTATATGTAATAATTTTTTCCTTCTTGTCTTTGTTTAGCTACACACCCACCAAGGCCGATTTGTCCGTGTTTGATGCTTTGGGCAAGGCACCCGCTGGCGATTACGCACATGCCGCCCGCTGGTACCGTCACATTGCCTCCTACGAGGCTGCAGAGCGCTCCGCTTGGGTCGGTGCTCCGCTGCCGCAATTGGCCGGTAGCAAGCCCACAGTGGCCGCACCAGCCAAACCCGCTGCCGACGATGATGATGATGTTGATCTATTCGGCTCCGATGAGGAGGATGATGCCGAGGCCGAGCGCATCAAGGCTGAGCGTGTGGCTGCATATGCCGCCAAGAAGTCAAAGAAACCCGCCCTGATTGCCAAGTCGTCGGTGCTGCTCGACGTGAAGCCGTGGGATGATGAGACCGACATGAAGATGATGGAGACAAATGTGCGCACCATCGAGATGGACGGTTTGCTGTGGGGCGCATCCAAATTGGTGCCCGTCGGCTATGGCATCAACAAGCTGCAGATTATGTGCGTCATTGAGGACGAGAAGGTCTCCATTGATCTGCTGCAGGAGAAGATTGAGGAGTTCGAGGACTTTGTCCAGTCCGTCGATATTGCTGCCTTCAACAAGATCTAAACCAAGAACGATCAATCAATATACAAAAAGCATTCAAATAATAAAAATACCACTCAAGCAAAGTTAAATAATCTGTGTTCTATCTGTCCCTTTCCCACACTCGACTGCAAAAGCTTCGCTGGCCAAGTTCGTATCTAAAGTTATTCGATTTGAGCAAAAGCTTTTTGGGCTTTCGAACAAAAGAGCGCAACAAGCTCGAGTTCCAGCTTAGTTACTCCCGCATCGCGAAGGCGTTCGGTTCAGCAGCAAACAAGAAGATAGCAAGAAATACACAACAATTCCGTGAGAGCTTTTGCATTTGTTTAGAGTTTAAATAATTATTATTTTCGGGCAAAAAAAAAACAAAACATTTTTACTATGGCTGCCAACAAATTGTGCTGCACTCTGCTCGTCGGTGCTCTGCTGTGTCTGGGACTGGCCGTTATAATCGAAGCGCAGGGTAAGTTAAAAAAAAAAATAAAATTAATTTAAATTGTGTAGAATTTTTTTGTGTTCTTTTTTCGGGCAACAAATTCCGTCACACATGTTTGTCAATAGATTTTTCGAATGCGAAATGGAAATACCTGTCCCCCAGATCCGTGCATTTCATTAACATAAATTAGCAATCGCATAAAATATATAAAAATCTTTTTTTTTATACACCTGTTGCGGGTGTTATATTTTTATTGTGATATGTGTAACGCATTGTGATGATCATACTTAACATGAATAGCTATTTTTGATCATTATCAACAGCAGAGAAGTTAGTCATATTTTTGTCTATCTGTTTGTTTTCATCGAAACTAGTCTCAGTTTTCGAGCTATCGTCATTAAACTTTGAACATGTCTAAATTTATGGCTGGAGCAGACTATATGACGGAATTAGTCGAATTGAATAACTATATCATATAGCTGCCATAGGAACAATGGGTGAAAACATGAATTTTTGTATGAACAACTTTTTTGTTTCTTAAGGGATTTAGATCAAATTTGGCATTTAAGATCAGTGTCATACTCCCAACATATCTGCACAATATGATAATTGTAGGATCACTATATCTTATAGCTGCCATAGGAATAAAGGCTCAAAAATAAGTTTTTGTTTGAAAAACTTTTTTGTTAATTAAGTTATCATAACAAAACTTGACATTTAACAATTCTACCATGCTCTGCAAATATGTATAAAATCTTATCAATATCGAACTACTATAGCCTATAGCTGCCATAGGAACCATGGCTAAAAATTAAGTTTTTGTATGAAAAACTTTATTGTTTATCAAGTTATTCAAACACAACTTAACAATTATAATTTTGGCTACGCCCCAAATATATCTATAAAATCTTATCAACATCGGACAACTCTAGCATATAGCTGCCATATAAAAACTCAGTAAAAAATTAAATTTTTTAAGCAGAGTTAAGGAATTTATATGCCATACATCTTTCACAGCCAGGGTATTTAAAGATAACCGTTCTTCTCCGGCGTTGGGTATAATTTATTTAATTTGGGGATTTCACGATCATATTTATGTAATAAAATAAAATTAGCAACTCTATTTTTTGCACTCCTGACGATTATCTTTCTTAGTTATTGGATGCATCGTTTACGCTGAGGGGCAATGACAGCGGCTTCCAATCGCGTGGCATTGCAAACTACATCCGATATTAATAGACTATCCGACTATCATATTATTAGCCAGAATTACGCGATGCGGAACTAACTCCAACAAAATGCATTTTGTTGTGTTTTTTTTCATAAAAAAATAACATTCAAAGACATTGCGCAACAATTTTTGATTGATTGATTGGGATTGCTCAATAAATATTAACAATTTATAAGTTAATTTTAATGAGCTCGGATTATGCAAATAAAGATGTAAAATAAACACGGGACGGGTTAATTTAATAAACTTGTACCTACACTTGCAGAATTTCCCGAGTTTTCACACATGCATTGTTTTGTACCTCGAATCCGGGAAAAACAACTTCCACATTCGTGTTGACAATCTCTTTGTTTTTGCTAATCTCAGATTAATATATATTTATTATTGTTAGCAGTTTTTAGCTTATTACTCATCGCATTTAATAAGAACTAAAAAAATCACAAAAATTAGTTTTGATTATAAACTTAAATAAATATTGTTAAAGGCAGCTAATTCAAATTTTGACCCAAATTAAAAAGGTTCGTTGAACCTTCAAATAAAAATTTAAATAAAAATGTTAAGCGCAAAATATATTAAAATGAATTTAACACATTTTTTCCAGTTTTTTTTAAAGGGCGACATAAATCATTTTGAAATATTGAAAAAACTTTTATTTGCACAATTGCGACTTGAAAAAAAATGACTTTAAGCTCGTTTTGTGCATACAAAATAAGTACAAATAAAAATGAGCTCAAAGTAAACTTATTTTATTTTACAAAAAAAAAAAAAAAAAAAAAAGAAGATGAATATAAAGACCTTGGGTCCGCCCACAGTGACTATAAAAGAATATATCGCAATTTGTTTCGGATCGTGCGTCTTGATAACGCAAATTGACTCATGACAGCAAAATCGAACTTTATTTTAGGAAAAAAAAAAGAAACCGACAATCTTTGGAGATGTGGAAGCCTCGCCTGAAAGTTGCAAAACTAGTTCGGTTCGTGTCTGTCCGAGAGATACACAGAATACACAGAAACGGAGCTTCAGGTTCATGGGCGTACAGAATTTAATTATTTTGTGGGTTTTTCTTCATATTCAAAAACAAAAAAATTATAAACAAAAAAATAAAAAAACAAAATTATATTCAAAATATATATTATTTAAGTAGCTATTTTATTAGCGTACATTTTACATTTGAAATTCGTTTAGAATAAAACGATGACATCTGCGAGCAAAAATGTGAAATAAATATTTCCAGTTTTATTGAGGCGAACAGAATCGCAAATGCTTCGAACCGTTTATAGGTCAACTAAATCAGATTATCAGGCTGACGAGTGTAACTTTGAACCCCCCTTTAAAAAGTGTATGTTTCTATTTTGTAGATAAGCCCGTGACTGATGTTTGCCTGGGCTGCATCTGTGAGGCGATCAGCGGCTGCAACCAAACGCGTTTTTGCGGCGGCGGCGTCTGCGGCCTGTTTCGCATCACCTGGGCCTATTGGGCCGACGGCGGCAAGCTGACCCTGAACAACGAGAGTCCCCAGTCCGAGGAGGGTAAGTTGTTTGCCGACCAAACTAGTTCTAGCCCAACTCAACTAGTTTTGCTCCGCCAGCCTTTGCCAACTGTGTCAACGATCCCTACTGCGCGGCCAACACCATCCAGAATTATATGACCAAGTTTGGCCAGGATTGCAACGGCGACAACGTCGTCGATTGCCGGGACTATGCGGCCATCCACAAGCTGGGCGGCTATGGCTGCAAGGGCGAGGTCAGCTATCAATATCAGAGTGCTCTGGAAAAGTGTTTGACAACCTTCGACTCGAACATCGATGTTCGCATCACGGGCTAAAACTTTAAACAACGACTAAATATATTTTAATTATTTAAATGCTACAGCTGCAAGTTGGAATTCGTAATTAATTGAGCAAAGAAAACCTTGTGAGAATTATATACAAATTTTAGAGTTTTTATAACAATAAATTGAAATTGTAAAAAATTATAGAAATAAATTTGTTTATGCTTCAGTTTTTACAGCTAAACAAAAATTGACTGTTAATTGAACATTTTTTAAGGCTAGTTTTGAACTTAACAGCAGCTTTGACATGCGTTAAAATCAAACTCTGTAAACTTTGGTGTGTGCAAAAGCTTATTTCTTGGTTTGTGCCTAGACTAAAAGCTTTGTTTTTAATTTCTAGGCCAAATAAGTTGCAAGCATCTATTTTTGTGCTTTGATGCTGGGACTTACTTGAAAGTATGTCACTACAAGATACCCTGTAATATTTTTTTTATTTGAATTCCAGATGAAGCTTTGAGATGGAAAAAGATAAAACAAGAAATAAAATAAATTTAAAATATTCGATTAAAATTCTTTACGACTACTTATTAATAAGATGAGCTGCCTTATCATCTGTTATTGATGTTTGTGAGTAACTGCAATGGGGCCCTAAAAACCGGTATTTCCAGACAGTTCTCGGTGCACTACGAGTAGATTTTAAAGCTGCTCGTCGCATTTACCGCTCAGTTGCGGAAGTGTTAGAACGTGCTCCCAGTCCGAGCTGTTTCCGTTGCGAGTCGTCCAAGGAAAATGCAAATCTTACGAGTTTTATGCCTGTGCTTTGCTTGGCTGCTGTCGCCCAGCCTGGTGCGTGGCCAGGGTGAGTTCCGATCATATAGTATATATAGTATTTGTATATAAACCAGTTTGTTGGCAGGCCATGTGCTGGACAAGCCAGTGACTGAGCTGTGTTTGAACTGCATTTGCGAGGCGATTTCGGGCTGCAATGCGACTGCGATCTGCACCAGCGACGAGAAGGGCTCCTGCGGCATCTTTCGCATCACGTGGGCGTACTGGGTGGACGCGGGCAAGCTGACCATCAACGGCGACCAGCCCGACGCCGAGAAGGCCTTCGTCAACTGCGCCAACGATCCGCGCTGCGCCGCCGACAGCGTCCAGAACTATATGAAGAAGTTCAATCAGGACTGCAACGATGATGGGGAAATGGATTGCCTGGACTACGCTCGCATCCATCACCTGGGCGCCTACGGCTGCAAGGCCGAGATGCCCTACAAATTTCAGAGCACCTTCGACGATTGCATCGAGAACTATCAGGATGAGGGATTTGATTGAGGACGACAATTTTTTTTTGGAAACAATTTTTTAGTGGAAAAACGTTTTTTCAAAATTTGTTGAACTACAATATAATTTCTGTCGGCATATAAGAAATATTATCTAAAGAAAAGCTTTGCTTGTTATGTTACATTAAAAAGGGGAATTTATCTAAAAAAGTTGTTGAACCTGTTTAGTTTACTATTGTTTACAATAAAGTTCTAATTGGAATTTCATATTTATGTATAGAAAACTTTTGTAAACTGAGAACTATTTGTAAAATGAGGCTAACAATTTTAAATTGAAAAATGTGTTATTATTATTATTAAATGAAAAAAAAAAAATAAATATAAAATAATAATAAAAAATATATTAATTAAAAATATTAAAAAAGAGTAAGTAATCTAGAGAGTTTACTCAAGATAATAAATATTGTATTTGTATTAACTTTTAATAATAAAAAGGAATTGTTAAAAAAATTTAAAATTGGTTAAAACTAACATTTTTTTGGACATTTTTATAAATATTTTTTTATTTTATTTATAAAAACGAAACATAAATTTCGCTTTTATTAATACTGTATATCAATTAGTTGGAACTACAAAGAGTACAAGAAATTGTGAATACTGAATGAATACTAGGAACTGTATATATATATATACATTTATATGTATATTAATATGCATTCATAAATCAAAATATATTTAAACAGTTCCTAGTATTCATTCAGTATTCATATATATATATTAATGAATATGAATAGTTATCAGTTCATTTAAAGTGAATCGCTTTAAAATTAATTATGCCAATGAATAGATTTTTAAGGGCTATAGAAAAGGTTATATTCGCATTTTTAAATGGTTTTAAAAATTTAATATTTTATTTGGGGGCTCAAAAAAATTAATTTCCATATTTTTAAACACTTTTAAAGATTTTGTTATTAAATAGAAAGCTTATATATATTGAATAAAATTTAGCTGAGTTTGTTGAAAGCCCTTAGAACGTTGCTGCTATTTTTAAAGAGTATTAATAAGTTTATATGGTTTAGACGCTTAAAAACACACTTTAAAAAAATTTATTTTCCTAAGTAAAAACAATAATTTTTGAATAAAGACTTAGTTTGCCCTTAAGGATAATTGAGTTTTAATGGATTTAATTTACTGTATAAAATAGCTTAGTTAATCGCTTAAATACAGCTTAGTATTAAATCGTTAGGCGTGAACATCTATTAATTTCAGAATAGTTTTCAGTTTCCTGAACAACGTTAGAGACAAACAAATGACCATATACATATAGTATATATAGATATATATATATTTGTTTATTTGTAGTTGTTTTTTGCTGCTGCTCGCTTAATAAATAAAAGGCAACAACAATTTGTTGCCGCATTTCAGTTGCTCGCCAAGCGTTGAACAAGTCGTAACGGAAATCAACTCAAAATGTCGAACAGTGTAAATAACTGTGTCTGTTGGGGGCTGCTGCTGTTAGTGGGCGTGGCTGTGGTGGGAGCTGAGCAGCAGCGTCCCATCACCGAGACGTGTTTGGTTTGCATGTGCGAAGCGCTCAGCGGCTGCAATGCGACCGCTGTGTGTGTGAACGGAGCCTGCGGGATATTCAGGATCACCTGGGATCAGTGGGTGGACTCGGGCAGACTCACCATACCAGGCGACTCACCGCTATCAGACACATGTGAGTATTGTTACAGGGTATGCCAAGTGTGAGCTTCTTAAACAAACATTCTCTCTATTATTATTATCTTAGCCTTCACAAACTGCGCCAATGATCCTTACTGCTCGGCGGATACCCTGCAAAGCTATATGGTCAAGTTTGGGCAGGATTGCAACGGAGATGAGCACGAGGATTGCTTTGACTATGGAGCCATACACTATATGGGTCCGTTTAATTGCCAAGCCGATATGCCCTACACCTACGAGAGTATCTTCAAAAAGTGCCTCAAGCGAGCGGAACGCGACAAACAACAACAACAATAATAATAACAACAATAGCGACTGCAACCTGAGCGAATTTATTAATTTGTAATTGTAACTATTTATTCTAGGAAAGTACAATCAGTTATTATCCAACTGGTTGGCATATATATATATAGTATAGGGCTGGCTTTTCCAGCCAATAAAAATTTAATTGCTGTGAGAAAAGTTCATTTGATTTGATCCTCTTTTAATACCTTCAAAGACCGCAAAAGTCGCTTAGTCGTTGTCGACAGCTCGGATAGAGAACGTGGCCAACAGCCGGATTAATTGGTTAACAATTGCAATTAAAATGTTCAACAGACGCCTTTTCCTCTTCTCCGCCTTTTTTGCCGTGTCGGCCGTGTTTGGACTGTGGAAAACGGGCGCAGCTTTCGAAGGTAAGCGAGAGCTATTAAATGGGAAAATCACATTTGAATATTGGAAAATTGGTTGCTGGGATGAAGACTTTAAGCTAACGAATGCAAAGATTGCGGGGTTTAAGCCTAGGTTAGTTATTTTGTCTTGATTATTTTAGGTCTGACTAAAGTTGGCTTCTGACAACCTTAAAAGAGTTGTAGAGTTGTATATATAAAAAGTATATATAAATAAAAATACATACAAAAATATATACATATAAATAACATGTAAAATATGCAAAATGAAGATTAGTTTAATTTTTGTTAGCTTTTTTTTTTTAAATTAAAAATTCACACTTCTATTTTTCTAAGCAGCATTTTCATGATATAATTGTGTAAAAATATGAAATACAGAAAGGAGATTTTTTTCAGTTTTTAATGCTTACTTTCTTTCATTTAAGAAGATATATCCTATTTAATTTGGAAGACTAAAAGTGTCTCAAAAAGAGTTTTGAAAGGAGTTATTGAACACAGTCAGAAACTAGGGACTTAGTCCTTTAGCTAACAAAAAAAGTGATTAAGGGTTTCAAACCTTGTTTAATGCTTTAATCTAGTTTTGGCAAAAAAAAAACTTAAGCACAGTCTTTAAAGTATTCTGAGCCTACCTCACTTAAGTTTATTTTTAGAGCATTTAAAATGTGTTCTCACACCACTGTGCCTGCTGCAGTGGGCGATAATTGTCGTCAATAGCTGAGCTCTGTAATTATGATAATGCGAACCGGCTTTTGCAGTAAAAACAAAACGCAGTTCGTATTTCAATAGAACGCAAATCACTTGCATATATATAAATATATATGTATATATGAGTATATATTAGTATATATTAGTATATATGCTAAACAAGTTACTTACTAAAGCGACGCCTCTGCTTACCCCTAGTTGCCAATAAGCCCGTCACGGAAGAGTGCTTGGAATGTTTGTGCGAGGCGCAGAGCGGCTGCAATGCGACCAAGATTTGTGTGAATGGAGCCTGCGGAATATTCAGGATCACGTGGGGCTTCTGGACGGCCGGAGGATCGTTGACGCTGCCCAACGACACCTCGTTGTCGGAGGAGGGTGAGAGAGAGAGAGAGTTGAGAGTGTTATCCTTTCTTTTTAAATAGAAAGTCTCCCTTTTCGGCAGCCTTTCCCAATTGCGTGAATGATCCTCGCTGTGCCGCAGACACCATCCAAAATTATATGTACAAGAACGGGCAGGATTGCAACGGGGATAAGCTGATCAATTGCTTGGACTACGGGGCGATCCATAAGCTGGGCAACCTGAAGTGCCAGGACGAGCTGCCGTACACCTTTGGCAGGATCTTCAATCGTTGCCTGAAACGCAAGGAACGCGAGGCCAAAGCGAAATCCGTTCAATCAGAGATATAACTAAATAACTTTGTCTTTATTTGGGTTTGGACTTTCTTTTTTTTTTTGTTTTGTTTTTGTTTCGAAAACATTTTAGTAATACACATTGCTTATACATTTGCCTTTTTTGAACAGTTTCCAATATATTGGGCATAGAATCTATAGAATCTCTATATAGTTATAGTACAATACATAGTATATATTAGTAGTTTAGTATATATAGTTTGTTATATGAAAACTACTTTAGAATTCTGTTTTCAACACGTTTCAAATTGTTAACGCTCGCTAAATACTTGAATGTTTATTTGGATTCAAAGAGTTCTTAACTTTTATATACTTGAAATTTTGTTCTTTTCTTTTTGTTTAATTTTATTTTGTTTTGTATTTCTTTTGCTTTAGCTTTGCTGCTGCATTTAATTTGTTCCATTCATGTTTTGGTATTAAAATCTATTAGATGTTGATTTAGTTCTCAAATGAAATGTTTTTTCTCTTTAAATTTATCTTTACTGTTTTAATTTTTTGTTTGTATAACTTGAACCTTAAGTTTAGAATCTGTTTTTAATTAAATTTGTTAGTATTTTTTATATATAAATAATTGTTTTGAACAACCTTTCAACTTATGAGACAGATGAGTGTGTTTTTTTTTATATAGGCTTGATTTGGGGGAAAAAAATAATTAAAAAATACTTAAAAAATTCTGTAACTTTTTAAAATGCTCTGTGGCTAAGGCAGAGTCACTCAAGTTGTAAATAATTGAAAACTACAACAAAAAATTTGTTCTTTAAATTTTCGTTGGACTAAAAAACAATTTTTTGTGTGTTTAAATTTAGTTTTTTCTTTTTGTGTTAGTGTAAAAAATCAATTTATTAAATTAAATAAATATCCTATAAATACAATCAAGCTCATTTTATGTGGTGTGTCTGTGTTTGTGTGTGTGTCTGTGTGTATCTGATATAATACAGATGCTCGTTATCGCTTGTAATTTTAACATTAACTTTGCACGTTAATTAACTTTATTTCTTATTATTGCCATCGTTAGCCAATAACAGCTCCTTGGCCTCCTTTTTGCCCCGTTTCTTCTCCTCCTTGGCATGCAGCTTGGCCAGACGCTCCTCCTCCTTGGCGAGGCGCTTCTCCTCCTGCCGTGAAATTAAATGCACAAAATGAGTTATAATAACCCGTTATATAAGCAGCGACCTTACAACATTTTGCTTCTAATTAAGTTCGCGCAAATATTGGTTGCAAGCGCGATTAATGAGTTTGCTTACGACTATGGGGTATATTCGTTAATGATCATTAAAATAGGATACTATTTTTTAAGATTAATTCTTTGGGTTTGCTATTTACATTTCACTTTCCATAAAGTTAAGCTAAAATACAGGGTATCTTTTAGTCTAACCCACTAAATTTTAATCTTCTGACTAAGAACTAAGCTCTAAAACACATATACGCACGTAATTTAACTCACTTATACTACTTTTTACAGGGTATTTCTTAGTCAATGATTAGTGACTTCTATTTTCTTACATACCCACACAAAAACGTACAAATTAATGCTTGAATATAGGTTTATACTGTTTAGAGGGTATCTGAGAGTCTATCATATGTAAGTACAATGGTTATGCTGGATTTTTGATACCATAAAACAGGTTTATATTTATCTAGAATTTAAAAAATAAATCAACTCATTCTAATTCCTTCACTGATTACAGGGTATCTGCTAGTCTATCTATCTAATTGCCAGCCCAACCCTTTGGCTTGTTTAACATGCAATAGAAAGCTTAAAAAGTGCATCAACTGCACAACAACGAAAAAAAAGCGAAAACAAATCCGCGCATTATGAGCAACTTTTTTGCTGTTGTTGTTTGCGATACCCTGCTTATGTTTTGAGGGGGAGGGGCTGTTAGTGGGGTGGGGGCGGGTTGGCGCTGTTGAAATTTATGCCCGGCAGGCAGCACAAAAGACGCGCTCGCCTCGCGCTTAATGAAAAAGTTCGCAGCGGCAGCGGCGGAAGCAAACGAGGCCAATTACAAACAAAGCGAACGGGGGCGCAGTGTGGCGCCCCCTGGCGGCGAAACAATAAAGTCGCCAGCTTGGTAAAGCAAATGGTGAAAAAAGTGTTGATAGGAATGGTGAAGAGGTTAGTGGGAAGGGTGGTGAGAAGGCTGGTAAGAAGGGTGGTGAGAACGGGGGGCTTACTCACCTTTCTGGCTTCTTTTTCAGCCTTCAGCTTGAGCTTCTCCTCCTTCTTCTTGCGTTCCATGGATTCGTTCTTTTTGTTGTCTGCTTTCTCCTCTGCAAAATTGAAAATTAATTTTTGGCGCCCTCTATCGCGATCTCAACTTACTGAGATTGCTGCTGCTGTTGTTGCTGCTGTTGTTGTTGCTGCTGTTATTGTTGCTGGTGTTGCTGTTGCTGCTGCTGCTGCTGTTGGAGAAGAGCGGAAAGCTGCGACTGGAAGCGTTGGCAACTGACGTGGCCTTGGCGGCAGCGATGCCGACGGCGACGGCGCCTGGTCCCTTGTTGGGCGGCGTGGCGGCAGCATTTGAAGGCTTCTTGTCCTTGGGCATCACATAGGCATTCTTGGGCAGCGAATTCTTGGCATTGAGCGGACAGATCTTGGCGCCGCCCGCCTTGAGCGGCGGCGGTGCCAGCGCCGTGCAGCTGAGCTGTATATTCATGGGACTGGGACGACGTGACGGCGGCGGCGACGTGGCGCCCAAGGAGTCACGCAGCAGTGGGGCCAGCTCATGACCGCTGGACTTCGTGTAGGAGGCGTAGCTGGAGAGAGGAAGGGGGTAAGAGTTGGAATTGAAGACTGTTCCCCAACTTAAACTCACCGAAATCGCGGATTGCTGACATGCACCGGCGAGGGATGTGGCACTTTGGCTGGACTGCGGAACTCCTTGATGGGTGGCAGTCGATTCTGGAGATCGAGCATGCGGCTCTTCACGTGCCGCCGCCCCGGATACGTGTGCGTCGGCGTTGGCGTCATTGCGCCGCTGCTGCTGCTGGATGAGGACGCGGATGCGGATGCAGATGTGGAGGCGTTAGAGTGGAGCATGTGCAGCGGCTTGCGCGGCACAGCGCCCGAGCAGCCGCTGGGACAGCCGCCATGATGGGAATGATGGGCGCCGGTTTCGCGCGGCGACAACGAGCCAACGCTGGCCGAGGAACACGACGAGGAGCCCGTGGGCGAGATCATCTGATGATGGTTGTGATGGATGCCGGGCGACGGCGGCGCCAGGTGATGGGTCGCCGCTGCCGGCGAGCAGGCGCCGCTGCTCGATATGGAAGACGTCTTGGAATAGTGCGAGTAGCCCGACAACGTTGAGCCCGCCGAGCCCGTCGAGCTCATCGAGTACAAACTGTCCGACTGCGAGACGCGCCCGTGGGCGCCACGTGGTGCCGCATAACGGTGACGACCGCCAGCCGCTGCCGCTGCCGCCGCCTGATGGAACGCGTGGTGTTCGCTGTGCGCATCGTTCATGGAGTAGGAGCTGGCCGAGGCGACGACGCCGCCGGCGTGAACGCCCGCCGACGACCAGCTCTTGGCACCCATCGAATAGCTGCTGGCGGACTCCTGTATGCGCCAGCTGCCCGAAGAGGAGGTCAAGCGGTTCACGCGCGCCCGACAGATCACACAGCGCAGCGGCAGCAGACGCTGGGCCACCGCGGATTGGATGGTCTTGACGAAGCAGCGCCGACAGACGACGCGATGGCCACAGGGCGAGGTTTGCATCGTTGCCCGTGCATTGATGCAGATGACGCACTCGTCCTCTTGGGAGGTCGGCGGATCCGGTTCGCTTTCCTCCTCCAATTTGCTAAGCAGCTTGTCCTGAAAAGGGCCAAAGAATTGGTTGTTGATTAGAAAAATTATGGTTAATATAAGTGAAAGTAAGTTGAAAATTGGTTTCAATAAGCTTTAATTAATAATATAGTAAGTTAATTTATTTATTTTTGATTTATATGATTATTGGAGTAAGTCAAAATGAATTTACGATTAAGGAATAGATAATTATATTTCAAGCCTCTCTCATACAAATAGTTTTTTGCTTGCAGCCGCAAAGTATGCAACAGTTCTTTTAATACACAACTTTTTTGGAATTAAGCAAAAGAAAATCCCCAAAATGCTTTTTAGACATTAAACCTCTTTGAACCTAGGTCAAAACTTAAGTAATTATTTGTATATATAAAATTTTTAATCACACATCTGCAACTTATTTATTTCTATATTACTCTCCATAAAAAAAAGTTTCCTCAAAATGTGAAAACCCGAGTTTTTGTTTACTATAATAAGTGAGAGTCACAACTTATATTAATTTAATTATTTATTAAAACTTTCTGAGGTGATTTTTTGCTGCACAAACTAATGCCAAAGGTGACTAGTATAACTCAACTTCATAGGATAATTTAAAATATCAATTAAATCTTTTTACTAATAATTAGTTGAAGCATTTTTAGATAATCATGGAAATTTTATAAAATATAATTTTTTTGTTGTGTTTGAAAGCCCTTTTTCAATTGCCATTTGTCAATCTTTTTTTGCCAATAAATAAATAAATATCATTTAATGCCACAAGCGTCATTTTGAACTGTTTATTGATGTGCAATAAAATCTGTTTACTTATTAAACTTGTCTGTGGTAAGTTTTTATGGCACATAGATTTTAATTGGATTGAAATTGTGTTTAATTTTCTTTTTTATTTACAATCTGCAATTGGCCAACTGTTAATTATGCCAGCATTTGTTTCTGGTCAAGGACGCAGCCGGAAGCTGTTTGACGCGCCCATAAAAAATGCTAATAAATTCGAAATTTCATATCGGTTAACTGTATTTATATTGATATGCAAATCGTCGATAATTAAATCAGTTAGCTCAGCTCAGCTCTAAATTGACCAATAGCGAAGCGCATTCGGCAAACGCCTTTTCAGAGGTCGCCTCTTTGTTATTGGGTGGGAGTTCGACCTCAGGCTGTTTTATAAATTCTGTAGTCTATAAATATAGTATATTTTTAATCTTTAAAGAATTGTTTAAATTCGCTTTGTTGACGCTTTTTCGTTTGTTGCTTTTTGATTGCTTTTTTTTGTCGTTGTTTGTTGTCATTAATTTTGTGACTCAGCAAAAATATTTCATTTTTATTATTGTTTTTTATACACTTGCGGGGAGTATTTTAATCAAGTGTTTAAATTTGTGTAATGCAGTGGGGGTAGATATATATCAATAGATAAACATATCAGAAACTATATTATAAATATATAATTTATTTTAAATTTATATTATTTTTATTATAAAGTATTATATTTTGTGTAAAGATTTATGAAAATAAAGCTAATATTATTATTTAATACATTTCCCATGTTTTAAAGGGTATTCAACTATTCCCCATTTGAATACATATTTTTAAATGGCTTCTCGTTTTAATTGATTGTTTGTGAATTGTTATTTTATAGGTTTTTTTTAACTAGGCTTAACTGTTTGTTATTTTTAGCGCACTTATTGTGCGCTTACTGTAAAATATAAATAAAAATATAAACATTAAGAATTGCATTAAAGCCGTGCAACGCACTCTTGTCAAGGAAGTCGTAAAAGAAAAATAAAAGAATTTTAGTTGTAAAATTTTCCATTCTGGCCGACTAGAACATTGCAGCAACCTTGCACTTGGCCAAAAGCCCTGGTTGCGGTCAGGCTGAGAGGCCGCCAAGTGGCGAACAAAGAACAAAGAATTGGCAATTGAATTATGGCCTAATCAATGTAAACAACCTCGCAGCGGCCAATTAGACAATTCAGCCAAGTCGGCGCATCATCACAACATAACGACCCTGACTACCGGTCTTCATAGACTTGGCTGGAATTTCAATCTATGCATAAATCACACTTAGAGTTGACGTCGACGTCGACGTCGCCGCCCGCAACTTGAGCGAAACTTAACGCGATTGATTAATGCTCCCACTATATGCAAAATGCGGCGCCTCGCTAATTGACCCGCAACAAAAAAAGAAAAACAGAAGAAGAGTTCACAAAAGCAGAAGAAGCAGAAATTGAGCTGGCTCAGAACCGCTTTAAATATATTATTATTTTGTTGGCTACGGTCAACGAAAGGCGATAAGCATCGTCAGCTGCGTAGACGGAGAGCATCTTATTGGCATAATGGAATCCAAAAGTCAGCATTCGGTCAAGGTGAGCTGGCTGGACACGTTAATACACTGCACGAAAAGCCACAGAGCTTTAAAAAATAAAGAAGGTTCTTTAAAAGATTTGTTAAACTATTTTTGTTATGTTTTAAAATCTTTCTATTTTTTATTTTGATGAAACTGCTTTTTTCTGTTTCTTTTACTTAAATATTTTGTCATATTTTTAAATTATTTTGAGTTATTTTAAATTATTTTTGGTTAATTTTTAATACTCCAAATTATTTTTACTATATAATTCGAAAACATAAAAGTATTCTTAATTTATTCTTATGTGCTTTTTAAATGTTGTTTGATTTTTATATATTTCAAAATTCTTCAAAGACTTTTGTGTAATATGAGTGTTTTTTTAAATTATTATTATTATTATTTATATATTTTTATTTTTGTACGCTTTACATAAATTTATTTAAAATATAAATAAACTGTTATATATGCTAAAATAAGCACAAATAACGCTCATAAAGCTGATAAGTTCACACAAAGAAAATTTCTTTAATCAAAAGAAGATTCCCACGTTAAATACCAAATAAAGCTCCTCATTTCTTTCAGTGCATGGCATCACAGACAAACAGTTGACTCTGTAGAAGTGACCCCAGCATCAATGACAGCAAAATTAAAGCCTGTTCAACGGGCTGCTAAACTTTTTGTAATCGAGTGATTCTCCGATTCTCCGATTCTCCAATTCTCCGATTCTGGCGCTTTTGCGGCCCACCCAGTCGGCGATCTTTGGCCGGCTTCATTTCGTATGCTGGGCGGGCGACGGGCGCGCGACATCAGGAAATTAAATTTCAAAGCGAATTTAACGACTTTTCCATCGCGTGGAGATGTTGTGCGAGGCATGCGCGATTAGCCTAATCTAAATATTTGGCACAGGTTGACGCGGAACACGAAAATTGCCGCGATCAAGTTCGTTGCCTCAGTCTTTTGTTTTTAGGCATAGCTCGCATTGATTGTCGGCTTAGCTCACCAATCAACAGCTTCTAGACAATGTTCCCACTCAACGCAATCGCAATCGCTGTCGCAGTCGCAGTCGCAGTCGACTTCGCTGCCTGCGTCGCTGCCCGCAGCTGGATAGGCAGCGCGTGGTGCGAGCTGCGTTCAGTTCGTCTACGGAACTTGGCCAGAACAGAGCTTTTGTCGGCACTCAAATCAAACAGAGTGTTGTCGTTTTATTATTCGAATGCGTATTCGTATTTATATTTGTTTTATAGACGCGCCCAAATACGCAGCGCTATCAACGCGGAAGCGCCCATCATCGAATAAAACAAATTCATATAGTTCACACCAAGTGAGCATGTGCCAAGTTCATTGAACGCCCAAAAAAAAAATAAAAATAAAAAAAATATAAAAACTATAAAATAAACACGCTAAACTAATCGATAAAATTATAACATTAAATTGAGCTAAACTTATTTGTTGCAATGGTTTTGCCAGCAGCCTCAACATTGTGCAATGTTTTCACATTTCTGCTGGGTAAGTTTTAATTTGTATTCTTAACAGATTAGCAAGTATATATAGATATATATATATATATCTGTCATGTATATAGTTTAGCACTTTAACTGATTTTAACACTTCTGTGCTTGTTCTTTGTGCTGACTGATTGAATTGTTTACTCTCGCTTTTAGCCACATTCATTTTTGGTGCCTAAGTTCAAGGTATTGTCAATTGTAAATACTGTGTGTGAGTGTGTGTAATGTGTGTGTGTGTGTGTGTAATGTGTTTGCAAGTGCCAATTGTTGACATTTGCTGCTTAGATTACGTTGGGCCTGACGTAGAGTTTACTCAGCTGTGAAAGAAGGTCGCCACAAAACTTTGGTCTAACCGATGAACAATGGAACATCTGATCCATACTAACTTGTAAATAAAGTCAAGGTACCACAAATTGTTAGAGGGAACAGACATATGTGTAATTGGGGGCGTGGCTGTGCACAAAAAGACCTCGTTTGGTTTGAATAAATTTGTTTAAATATAGGTTTTAGTTTGAGCTTGAATGGAAGTGAAAGTTATTTAAGAGAGCAAAAGTAAATTTAGGTTATAAGCTAAATAATTTATACTATATATATATATATGTATTTTTCTTCTTCTTCTTCTTGACCCACTAACTGACTGAGTTAGTTACTGCTTCACTTATTCACTGACCGACGGTCAACTAATTCAACACAGTCAATCACAATCAATCAATCAATCTGATGTTTCTTGCAAAAATTTAGTTCAATAAGAAATCTTGTTTAAGATGCTTTTTTGGTAGACAAAAAATTCTGTCAAAAATTTGACAAAAAATGTGTCATTAAAAAAATATTTAAAACATTGGCTTATGTGTAAATAAAAAAATATGCTTTAAGCTCTTTAATCTTAACGTTCTTTTTGTTTAACTTCTTATTTTCTGTTCCCACGGTCAGATTATGGCTTAGAAAGTGAGAGCTAAATTTGTGTATTCCAGTCTAAAATGCTTCTAATATTTTAATAGTCTAAAAGCTTCCTGGCCTTGAGCTTAAAAAAAGGAAACTTATAGCTACCTTTATCTATATATAGTTTAATGTTCAAAGGAATAAAGTTAGAGTGTAGTACGAATGTTAAGAAGTTTAACTATTTTAAAGCGTTTATAAAGTAATTCCGCTTAAATCCCATTTTCTGTCTTGTAGAACCAGTTTTTTATACTTCCAAAAAAATCTTATTTTAGTTTGGTTTGTAATTAATGTTTAATTAAAGTTCTCTTTTGTTATTGGTTATAATTGAAAATAATTCTTTATCATATAAACTTTTACCGCTTGCCACAAAGTTTGGTTTTACTATCAGTTATATTTATAGAAATTTATCGCCTCAACAACGAATAAATGTTTTGTTGTTGAGCGTTAAAAAATCCCCCAATTAAGCCAAGTTTTATGACATCTGGGCATCCCTAGCGTGATTATCCAGAGGCATTTTAATGGCCTCTATAACGCAATGCCAGTCAGTTAAGAATCTCGTCTCATCTGTCTAGAACTCGCAAAAGGGTTCAGATTAAACAATGTGATAATTCAACAGCAATGAGAACAGTAAGTGAGGCATAAGGTTGATAATTAGCCGACAGTCAAACAAAAAAAAAAAAAAAAAAACACCTACAAATAGAAAAAAAAAAAAAAGGAAAAAAAATAAAAATTAAATAAAATTCACGGCGTGAAGCAAAAGCAAAAGCAAAATAAAACAAAGAAAATTAACAGCAAGTACAACAAATATTTTTTATAAGACACAAAACTCTTCCGCTCTAAAACAGAGAAGAAAAAAAAACTGGTATTAAATTTACATAAATACAAGTTTTTCTAAACTATATACATAAAATCGAGACTGGAAAAAAGGCAAAAAAAAAAGCTGCTAACTCGATTGTCCTTGTCTAAGGTCATGATTATTGTGCATTTTGTTTGCTGCCAATCGAATTCAAATCAATGCGCGAATAGCGCTAAATTTCTGTAGCAAAACAAAAGCGGCGATTGCGACTGCGACGTCGGCTGTGACGTCGACTGCGCTGTCATTGACATTGCATTGTTGACCCAGTGCCACGCCCTCGTTACAACTGCGCCCCAATTGGAGACACAGCTCGTGTGATAAGCTGATAAAAACTTGTTTAGCAGCTGCTAAACGGGTATATTGAATGCGTGCAGCGTTTGGTAACGCACAAAGCTGAGAGATAATGAGCTCATTACAATTGACTTTCAATTGCAATAAAAGCTCGTTAAGCTTATAAAGGGGAAATTAACTTTCACTTACGCACTTACTACTATTTATAGACTTTCACATTGACCCTATTAAGTAATGGTCTTTAACTAGACGACTTTCTTGTGTAACTAATGTTATTGTTTATATTATACTAATTGTTTACAGCGATTAGGAGCGATCTATGTGAAATCAAACACAATTCTGTTAGTTAACAGCATTCGTTTAGAGCGTGGCTAACTTACGTTACTCAACACTGTTACTTTGCAGTATTCGTTTACAGCGTGAGTAACTTAACACTGTTACTTTACAGTGTTCGCTTACAGCAAGTTTACATAATGAGAACTTAACATTTTTATGCTTTTATGTACATTTGACGACTGACAACAAATACATTCCACATCTTATAACGGACTAAACAAACTTAACTAAAAGTAAATCACTTTATACTTGAGTTAATAATAAACTTATCTTACAGGGTATTTAAGTGGTGTCATATACACAAAGCTCACCAGCTTTATATGCTGATTTCATATGCATAACTGTCTATGTGTGTATGTGTGTTTGTGTTTGTATTTGTTTGTGTTTGCGCTCGTTTTGTGTGTGTAACATTTTTGTCTCTGCTTAGACGTAATACGCGGCGTATGCGTCACGTGCTGCCGTCGCTTGTTGTTGTCATTTTAGCTGTCAAAGCTGCTGTTGATTTTTTATTTATTTATTTTTTTGTCCGTAACCAAAGCTCAACAACGTAATACAAGATTCAAGTTCACGGTTAACTTGAGTCGCGCGTCGCTTCGCTGGTTTCATTTTCAATCTAACTTTTTATGCTGCTGTGGTAATTGTTGTTGTTGTTGTTGTTGTTGCTGGTGTTGCTGCTGTCTTATTAGCTGCTTAATAATTCAATTAGCTGACTTCAAAATGATTGCAGGCATTTTTCACATGCCAAATTGAAAAATATGCAATCGAATTTCTGTCGCTCATTGTTATTTCTATATTTATGCGCTGTTTGATAAAATGACAAAGGGGGCATATTTGTTTTTAAAATATATATGTAAATAATAAATGCTAGTAAGACCAAATATAATATGTTTTTATGTTAAGTTACTTTATGAAAGGCTTCCTTAAAAACTTTCTAACAGTTGTAAAGTTGCTTTTATTTAACATTTTAATTTTGATTGACTAAATGAGCTGTTAAGAATCCATTTTAAATATACATAGACTTAACAGACAGAAGAGATGTAATATATAATGGAAGGGCTCTCCTATTTCTGTGACCTTATTATAATTTATTCAATTTATTTACTGTTAAAAGACAGATTGTAAAAAAAAAACTTTCTTCTTAGCTGGTTCGCCGATCTTCTACAGCGCCGCTCCGAGGGGCAACTGCAGCAACTGTTGTGCGATAAGGGAGCGCGAGGACGTCAAGTTCCTGCTGTACACCAGGTGAGTGGAGACCGCAGTTCAAAGGTCGCGCCATGCATATTGAAGGCTCATTTGTCGTTGGCAGGAAGAATCGCCAGGCGGCCCAATTGCTGCAGCTGAGCGACGATGTGCGGCTGGCGCGAAGCAATTTCAATTTCAATTACCCGCTGGCCATCTATCTGCACGGGTTCTCCGAGTCGGCCACTGGCGAGCAGCAGAGCAGTCAGCAGCTCAAGGATGGTACGACGAATTATCCTTCAGCACAAACAGCAGCTGAAAGTTAACTTTTTTTTGTTGTTGTTGTTGTTTGCTTTTAGCCTTTTTGCGACGCGGCAATTACAATGTTATATTGGTGGACTGGAGCGCCCTGGTGGCCGTTCCCTGGTACTCGAGTGCCGTCGAGAATTTGCCCGTTGCCGCTCGGTACTTGGCCCGCTTTCTGCGCTACCTGGTTGGCAGTGGATATGCCGTTAAGCACATCCATTTGATTGGTTTCAGCTTGGGCGCCGAGGTCGCTGGATTTGCCAGCAAACAGCTGCAGGAGTGGGGCATTAAGTTGACCAGGATAACGGCGCTGGATCCGGCCCTGCCGCTCTTCGAGGGCAACAGCTCGAATCGAAGGCTGAGTCCGAGCGATGCTCGCTTCGTCGACGTCATTCACACAGATGGCGGCATTCTGGGCAATCCTTTGGCCATGGGACATGCCGACTTCTATCCGAACGGGGGACGTCCTTTGCAGCCGGGCTGTGCCCGCCAGGAAATTGCCAATAATCGCTGGCTGGGCATCATCAGTAAGCGAATGTGACTTTAATTTTAACTCTTATTGAACAATTCTTTTTCTTGTGCTGCAGTTGGCTGCAGTCATCAGCGCGCCTGGGAGTACTTTGTGGAGAGCATCCGGCAGCCTTTGGGATTCCCCGTCGAACGTTGTGAACCCTCGCAGAACTTTGGCGTCTGTCGCGATGGCAACGGACGTGCCTACATGGGATATGGAGCGGATCCGAGGTGAGCAATCGATTTGTATACCCTGTACTATTGGTAAAGGGTATACAGTATATGCATTTTTGACAGTTCTTAGACATGTTCTTAGGCTTTCTATCTGTTTGTCTATCTTAATATAATTTAAACAAAATATAGGGTATATACTAGTCGATCATTTCTTTTGCAAACCACTATATAAGTCCTGACAACATTGAAAGCAAATAAAAATGTCACTGAAGAGAAGAGAAGAGCTTTAAACAGAATACAGGGTATATGCCAGTCGATCACTTTTTAAACAGGCAACATTGTTTTAAAGTATATTTTATGAGCCCCGAGAAAACACATAAAATTTATTAAAGCGAATAAAAAATATATCTATGACTAGCCTTAAACTGAATACAGGGTATATGCCAGTCGAGCAGTTCGAAAAAAATTAAATATAGAGTTTGAAGTTCTTTGATAAGCTCTGACAACAATGACAAAGTGAAAACTAAAGTTATTCAAGCCCTCAAATTGATTACAGGGTATCTGCTTGTCTGGCAAGCTTGTCTAACAAACTCTTCTCTATTTTTTTCCACTTTTGACAGACTGCGCGGCAAGTTCTATCTGGAGACGAACGATGCGAGGCCATTCGGCCGACAGAGTCAGTCGACGATAGCTCAGCTGCCCATCTCCTATAAAAGGCCGGCGAATGCCTCGAGGGAGTCTGCACGACTGCAGCAGGAGGATGACAACAACACGCTGAGCAACAACATTGACAACATTGCATTGACGTGACAAAATGTTAAATGTCAAACGGAAGTGCCTCAGTTTTCCTCCCCTTCCCCTTCCCCTTCCTCTAAAGTCTCCTCGGAGAACTCTCCTTTAACACGAGATTTATGTGAGGGCGCGTGATTTTGACGCACAGTTGAAGGCTGCCACGCCCCTCGCCCCCGTCGCCCGTCGCCCGTTCCCCATTTAGTTGTCTAAGTAGTTGTAAGTTGTCTTGTGATCTGTCTTATAAGTATTCTTAGCACGTAAGCTGTCTATCTATTCTGGCAAAGAAAATACGAAATACCCAAGAACAAAAACAAAAGTAATTTTTATTGCCTGCACTCTGCGGACCTCTCTCTGCGATTCTCAGCGGCGGCATTTGGGGTAAGTAAACAATGGGGAATTTAGTGGTTGTTAGTTTATTGAGCCAATTGAACAATGGAATTTAAGAAAGATATTTAAGTGAAAATTTGTTAAAGGGAGAATGAAGTATGAAAAGGGACGAATGAGAAGAGTACGGAATTTTATCTCTCTCCTTTAAGGCTTCTTTTAACCATACTTAGCACAGCAAAGTTTCTTTTTAACCAGAAGTAAGATAAATTATTAAGAAGAAATACTTTGTAGTAACATAAAATTAAATCTAAATAATATATTTTATAACTATTTTCTCATTTGGCCAATCTGAAGCACTTTCAACATATATTTCCAGCTATCAAAAAGCCTTTTAAGGCCACATAATTCACAGCCAAATGAGAAAACGTGCGAGTTGGCTAAAATATAAATAAAAACAAATTTTTACTTTTATTTATATTGCAATCGATTTGCATCTTTTATCAGCAATTTTTGCACAGCCTGCAGCAAAACTTGGCCGCCCATAAAATATGAATTCGATGAGGCTTTCAGCTGCAGCTTTGAGCCAAGTTAACAGGCTGACCTAGTAAAGTATTTCAGCTTGGCAACGAAAATTCACAAATCACAAATGGAGCGAATGATGTTTGGCTAAGAGCAGAAGAAGAAGAAGAAGAAGAAGAACTGCTTGCCACACCTGCCACATGGGGTTGCACTGCAGTTAAGTATACGTCACGTGTACGAGGCAAAAACTTCTCATTAATAATGCAACACACACAACACACACACAACACACAACACACACACAGAGGGAACTTGCCGCGACTTCCGTTTGTGAAATGAGTTGAAAATCGTTTCGTTCGCCGCCGCAGCTCATTGCACATTATGGCGCACATCCTGCAGGAAGCGCTTCCTGATTGTTCTTGCTGTGCTTTTTACTTAACCATAATTCAGTGCCTAGCCGCTAATAAGCAATTTGTGGCCTCAACCTTAAACTACTCTATTATTAATTTGTTTTTAATTACGCTTATATACAATTCTTATATTTATATATATATTTTGGCTGCTTTCCAATTCTCCAACTAAGTAAGTAAGTTTTATTTCTTGTTTGTTTTTTTTGTGTTGTTTGTTTTTTTGCGATTTTGTTTCATTTTGTACGGGGCCGTACAAATATTTTTGCTGGCTGCCCTTGGGGGCGTATACTTAATATTTCATGTATATATTTTGTTTCCTTTTTCTTTTGGACTGCCCGCTGTTTTCTAAGGTTTCCCGTTGCGTCATTGTCGAAGCCCAAAAGCACTTTGCATGTCGTATTTTGTTAGTTTTTTTCGGCTCTTTTTGATACCCTAACTTGGGGTGTCGTAACTTATTTAGACGGGTGGGTGAATGGAGCTGAAGTGGGGGAAGTGTAGAAGTGGGGATGAGCAGCAGATTATGCAGGGGTTACTTTAATTTTAAATTCTTTTTTATTATTATTTTTATTTTATTTATTTTAAATTTTTTTTTATATTCATATATTTTTAGGTAAGTTATACTGTTTCTATATACAACAATTTAAATTAAATTTATAAGTCAACTTTTAAATTCAGTCTAGTATACTTCACACTAAACTTTGCCAGGGTATCAAAATTTCGACACTCTTTAGCTTTACACTCGAGTTTATTTTTTTCTCCTGTGAAAGCTTTTTGGGCAAACTAAATTAAATTACTTGGGTTTGCGTTTAGTCATGAGTCACGCCTAAAACGAAAACTAAAACTGCGGCTACAACTAGACTAAAGCTCCTGTCTGTGATGAGGGTCATGCGAATACAGAACAAAATGAAGAAAAGAACAACGCCTGAAAGTAGACTACGGAAAACGCATTAGGGCCGTGATTGCGATTGCCAGCTGGCTGGTTGAGCAATCGAAATTGCTGTTTACCCAAAAAGGCACAAAAGGTAACATTTTCATATTTGTACAGCAAGGACCTTGACTTGCATATCAATTAAATGCGGCGGCCAATTAAATGTGTGTTGGGCTCATGATTATCTGGCCTGCCGTGACAATGTAGGCAACACATGACAATCGAAACGAGTTGCGGACACGTGCAAAACGAGCTGTGTCCTGTCGCCCACACAGGACACCAGGGGCTCTCTAATGAGCTGGGCCTAGCTGACTGCCTGATTGATTGATTGATTGATTGATTGTAGTGCGCTTATTTATAGCTCAAGTCTTGTGTAATTTAATACATTTACCTTCAATTTCACTTGAGCTGCCTTCTCATAAGTGTGTCACTTTAAAAGTAGGCTACTCAGCCAACACAAGTTTTGCCATGCACTCAATCAATCAATCAGTCAATCGTCGTCTGTTACTTGACAACAGCTGCTGTTTAAAAATTTGGCAGAAAAAAATTAATTAAATCGATAAGGTTTCGCTTTGTGCTTTCAATTTTCGCTTTTATGTGCGCTCTGCATGCTAGCTAAAGGTTGGCAAGCAGACTATGCTAGCGATACCCTGTAAATGTTGGTTAAGTGCGAAATGAGGCATTTTCGGCTAAGAGTGCGTTGGGTTTTATTTATATATATATATATAGAGGATGTTTGTAGACATGATTGAACATGAAAAATAAATAGAAAGAAGCTTTTGTAATATAAATAAAAAGTCTAAGGAAAAATTAATTCTTAAGGTAAAGGATATTCTCTTATCTATCACTAAGCTAGATTTTTTGAGACAAAAATCTTATTATAGTTAAGTTAGAATCTGACTTAAAATGAAAATCAAATAATCTTTAGGAACTTTTTTAATAGCACTAAGGAGAAACTCTCTTGTATTTTTTTTTACAGGGTAGGCTTTAGTCTGTCCATAAACGTCAGGCAGCAGCTACCTTTTTATATTGAATATCTTTTCATAGACTAAACTCTAAGGCAGCTGTGTTGGGCTTCTAAATGCAGCTTGTGTTTACAAGAGACAAGGAAAGGGCGAGGAAGGGAGAAAGGGAGAGAGCTAGTGTAGAGTGAGCTAGACAATAAACAATTCTATTAGGTTAAACAATGACAGGGCAGCTCACAGCACGTGCTGCCAGTCTGAACTAGCTATATATATATGAACCTATATACTATATATCTGTCTATGTTTATTTGTTGCATACTTGCGGGCGCAACAATGTCATGAAAATTGCATTTATATCAGCGACGTGTCACTGAGTCAATACTTAAGTGTGTGTTAGTAGGTGTGTGTGTGTGTTAAGGGTGTGTGTGTGTCTTTGTTGTGCATAAGTCTTGTTGTCACTAAGTGAATTTATTGCATTTAATATGCTTTTCATGTCACTCAGCGCAATATTTTATATGCTTACAAAGCGAGCAAACTCATTAAATATATTTAAATAGACAGAAAGAGAGAGGGGGAGACAGGGTGAAAGTGAGGGGGAGAGAGGGATATATAAAGAGCTTCAATATGTTCTAATTGCTGCACACATTAAAATCCAATTAAATGCCATCAAACCTTATAAATACAGCACAAGTTTCGTTGTAGGCGCCTAATTGAAGCCTGCAATGTGCAAAAGGACTCTAGGCCAGACGACAGGACATTACAGTGTGCCAAAAAAAAAACGATTGCACAAAAGCAATAAATATTTGTTTATTTTTAACTAAATTATATTTACTTCAATAGAATTAAATCCAAGCTATCTATAAATAATTTTACTTTTTATACTTATTCTTTTTATACACTTTTAGTAAAGCTATTTATATGTCAGCTGACGGGCAGTGTGTACCATATTTATTGCCGCTCACTGTGCCTGCTATTTTATCAATAGACGCGCTGGCTAATTGCAAAACTTGGGCAACAACAACAACAACGACAAACAACAAGCATGGACATAAACATGGACAGCAAATGACAATGAGCTGTGTGCCACACACACACACGCACACACACACGCACACACACACAGACATAAACAGTTGCTGCTAAAGTGCAGCCATAGAAATTTGTGACAAAAGTGTCAAATTTGCCAACTAAATAGCGCGCACACACAGACACACAGACAACACACACACACACACATACACACACAGAAAGAGAGCAGCCTCATCAGGCGTAATTATGGCTTTTAACACACACACACACACACACATTTACACACATTCAACTGGGCAAAAAGTGAAAAGTGGAAATTGCCGCTGCGATGCCATTTTGGTTTATTCATTGAAAGCCAGTTGACAGGGCCTGAAAGGCAGCCAAAAGGGGGAGAGTGGGGAAGGGGGAGGGGTTGTGGCAAGTGTAAATGATATACTAGTTAACTTAGTTAGCCGTGAGTTAGTTGCGGCATGAGTCAGCGAATAATGCATACGCGAAAGTTGCAACAGAGCGAGAGAGAGAGAGAGAGAGGGTGATAGAGGGGGGAGTAAAAAGAGAGAGAAAGGGATGGGGTTGATTTAAGGGTCCTAAAGTGTATTGCCTGCTAAAAGCATATGTGTGAGAGACTTGGCTTTTTATTTCAGAATGTGCAGTTGCCGTGCATAAAGGATAAAAGGGGAAGTGGGAGGGGGGGGGGGGGGGGGGGGGGGGGGGAAATTGGTTTGCAACATCGACTCAATTTCAAAATGGCTTTTGTGTGACGAGTGCTTGTTGAGAGCCGCAGCAACAGTTAACTCTAATGGGTTTTAAATGAGCTGCGAATGTAAAGAAAATAATGAGTGAAAAGCGGCAGCAATTGAAAAGTCGATTATTTAATGCACTTGCAAAGGAAAGCTGGCAGAGTTTATTAAATAAAAACAATATGTATACTATATGATATGGTAGGCTGATATTGATCAAATTTGGCAGATATATTTGGAGCATAATGTAATTTTTAATTGCCAAATTTGATGGAGAAATGTTAAAAAAAAATATAAAAACACTTTTTCGAAGCATTGTTGATATGGAAGCTATATGATATTGTCAGGCGATATTGATAAAATTTAGCAGATATATTAGAAGCGTAATTTAGTTTATTCTAGCAAGATTTGGTTATGAGATCTTATAGAACATATATTTTTTTTTATATATGACAACTATATGATATAGTAGGTGAATGTTGATAAAATTTTGCACATATATTTAGAGCTCGACAGTTTTCTTAATTAAAAAGTTTGGTAAGCATATCTTTAAAAACAAAAAAGTTGTTCATACAAAAACTAATTTTTCGAGCAATTCTTCCTATGGCAGCTATATGATCAAGATGTCCGATGATAATAAAAGTTTAAGGACTTATAAAACACATAGAAGCAATGCCAATTGCCAAATTTCGTAAGAATACCTCAAGCAATTAAAAAGTTTTTCTTACAAAAACTGTTTGTTAAACACTTACTTCCTATGGGATCCTAATGATATAGTACACCTAAGTTAAAAATATTTTGTAGATAGTTTAATAAATAGACAG